>JAJJWW010004977.1:0-151487 GCA_023531295.1 Papaver armeniacum
GGAAACCACAACTTGTGATGAACGCTGGCAATCTCAAAACCATGCCCGGGAGCTGCTGAGGCCATGAGAGATCTACGTAATCTACATCGTGTCCGGGTGATCGGGGTCAACAAATCCCGGAGGTGGATGCATATAGGCGCCTACGGTTAGATCACCCATGAAGAAAAGCATTCTTGACATCTAGTTGATGTATGGGCCAAGATCGTGATGTAGCAATAGTGAGAACCGTACGAATAGTAGCGGGGTTTAACAAACTGGACTACACGTTTCAAAACAATCAACTCCAACTTGTTGAGATTTGCCATTGGCAACAAGCGAGCCTATGTGTCATTGTAAGGGATCCATCAGGCATTATATTTATGATGAAAAAGCCACATGGAGCGAATAACATGAGCATCGTATGGTAGGTGGTACAAGTTCCCAAGTATTAGTTTTCAACATAGCATTGTACTCGTCTTTCATGGCGGCATTCAGGTTTATGTCTCTAAGAGCATATAGGTGAGAACGAGGAAGAGGAGAGATATGACGAAGGGTTTGGACATGAAGATTAAGACGATTTATAGGGCGAAAAATACCACGAGAGGCACGCGTGGTAGGTCTAGAAGGAGCTATAGGTATGGGAGGAGGCGAAGGTGTTGTGGGTAAGGGTGATACCGTAGTTGGAGTGGTAGTTGGATTTGAGGTGGGGGATGAATTTACTAGAGGGGGTGAGTGTAGCGGGGGAGGTGGACGGTGGTGCAGTAGTGGGAGTGGAATAAGGTGGACGGTGATGGCCCTGTGGGTGGGATTGGAGAGGGAGTGGGACGGTCGTTTGGAGGAGGTAGAGTGGAAGCATGAGGTGGCACGGTGATGTGTCTGAGAAGGAGTGGGAGTGAGAGTGGAGACGGGGTAGAAAGCAGCGGTGGGCTGCAATGATTTTCTCGTGCCGAGATGGAGGAGATAGAGGGGAAGGTGAAGGGGCGGAAATTGGATAGTTTGGGTCGGACGTCCGTGAGGTGGTGTGCAGAGTTGTGGAGTAGGATTGGTAGAAGGCGGATATATGAAATGTAGGGGAATAAGAGAGGAGAAGAAGAGGATTCATTTTCGACGGTGTTGGAGGATCGAGAAGGGAAAACGTTCTCGTCAGAGGTTACATGACGAGAAATGATGATTTTGTTTGTAGTAAGATCAAGGCAGCGGTATCCGCACGGTGGTTGGGAGGAAAACCAAGGAAGACACATTTAGTAGAGAACGGGGGCAAGTTTATGAGGAGTTGTAGAGGAGAGATTGGGATAACAAAGGCAACCAAACGTGCGAAGATGCTCATATGTTGGTTGGCATTGATAGAGAATAGACACGGGAGAGGAAAATTTTAAGACTTTTGTGGGAAGAATATTATGAAGATAAACAGCTATAAGGAGATAATAGACCCAAAATTTTGGTGGAACGGAGCGTGGGACATAAGAGTGCGGGTGATATCATTGACACGGCGAATCATCGTTCGGCCTTGCCATTTTGAGAGAGAAGTTTGGGGCAAGAGAACCGAAAAACTAGACCATTGAGTACGAGCAAAATTGTAAAAAGAAGAGTTGGGTCAAATTCACGTCCCATGTCGCATTGAAAACTTTTATTTGACGTCAAATTGGGTTTGAACAAGAGAACGAAATTCCAAAAACTTGTCATAGACTTGGGATTTAAATTTTAAAGGATAAACCCAAAGATAGTTGGTGAAATCATCCGAGTAAGATAAGATAATAACGAAACCGGTATCAACATGTAACGGAGAGGTCCATAAATCCTTGTGAATGATATCAAATGGAGCAAAAGTATTGAAATTTGATTCATAAAAGGTAATCGAACATGTTTACTAACTTGACATGAATGACGAAGTTTAGAATGTTGATTCTTATCAATGAATAGAATTATTGGTGCGAAGAACATCTAAAACAGACCTTGCGCTGGGTGACCAAGGCGAGCCTATGCCAAATATCCGGCGAAAAGAGCGGCCAAGAGAAATGGGGGAAGAGCTCGGGACGATTTTGTGGTGGCATGGAAGAGTTGGTAATAGGGTAAAGATCCCCGGAACTATTGCACCGAAGGATAATCCTCTCGAAGTCGGATCTTTCACGCGAGAAAAACCGAACGGATCAGACTCACGAACGACACACGATTATCGAGTGGTGAACTTACGAACGAAACTAAGTTCTTGATAATATCGGGAACAACAAGAGTATTTTTGAGTTGAAAGTGCGAGAAGGGAGATTTATGAGCTTGGTACCACTAGCACTAACTTTGGAATACTATTGCTATTGCCAACTAGATAGACCTTATAGTACTAGAGTTGGAAACGTTATGTAAAGTACACGAATCAGCGGTGAGATGCGAGAGTAGCACCCGAGTATCCATGTAGAAAGCATCATCAGGTTCTTGTAGATGCATAGAACTATATGCCTCGGCAATGTCCGTCGAGCTTCAGTTGTTCCGTCGCCATTGATTTTAATGGTTTTAGAGAAAATAGGATCGTAGGGCTACGATGCCATCTTGGATTTGATGATAACTTCCTTGAAGAGAAATGTTCTCCCCAGGGACCAGACATATATAAAACCTTCATAATATCTTTGTCATTACAACCAAAGTAAAGGAGATAATCTCAAAGCGGAAAATAAGACAACGGGATAATATAATATCTATTAAGAAGATTATACTAGAGCATCCGACGGTTGGAGATACTTAGGGTTTGACATAAAGGTACCGGTCGCATTAGGGTATTGAGGCCAGGTAGACTTTGTAGTGTTTGGTTCAAGCCTTCATGTCCTTAGGATAGCTATTCGAAAATGATTTGTGACTTCAGAATCTCTACTCCCAACATTTTCAAAATAGTAACTATTTTAAAAATGGTCATGTCTACGTACGTTATAACTATTTTGTCAAATTCTTTCGTGAAAAAACGTTTTTTTTTTTACTTAAACACAAAATGATAAGGCTATGTGATCGTGTCCAAACAACCGGTGTAGTTCCTACTACCAATATAAGACTAAATTTACATAATTTCAAGATCGAATTGCCTCTGTCCTAAGAAGCTAATTTTGGTGGCACTAGTTTCGTACATGTTGTGCCCATGTTCTATAAACAACAACTTCGATTTACATGATGAGGCGAATTTAATCATCATGTCTGGTAATTATCTTAAATTGAGAACAAAAACATTGTAAATAGGCATTTTGGGCTTCGATTTTGTTTATTCATACTCAATGCAACTCAGCAGATTTAAAATCCAACAAAATAACAATCAAAATTATTTCCATACGTCGACTATAAAACAACATTAACAAAAAGGTAAATAAAAGATTGAATTATTTTTAAAGTTATGATTAATAATTTGATTTTTCATATAAAAGCAGCCCGATAGGAGGTATATGTAATATAGCGGAAGACTTAAAATTATAATTTAATCTTGTGGAAATTGAATAAATATCCCTCTAATTCTAAGCATGGGGAACATGTACTAATTCTAAGCATGGGGAGCAGGTACTAATTTCTAGAAAGGTGACTTCTACAGAAGTTACCGAGGGTGAAATTCATGCGAGGTTTACGGAAGTTCCATGAATAAAATCTTTAATATTTACCCAACTAAAATATTTCCAGTTCTTTGGTTAATAAGCCCGTGAATTTGAATTCTTGGTTCTAAAAGACAAGCAAAATATGACAACCTTTCAAATTGGACCGAATATTCAAAATTCAAGTTGTAATATCCACCATTGTCATTACTGCCCAAAATAAAACAAATATCTAATACCCCAAGTTAACTTTGTATGCCCCCATAAGAGACAAACTTGTTTTGAAACTTTCGTTAAAATCGGATCCGAGACTTCGGCACAAGGGAGAAGAAGAACATGATCTCAATCATCACTTTGGAAATATGTGTTTTGATTGATGAAATCCATCATCGTTTTAATTACGGATTGATTTAAAGCTATTATCCTCCCATACTCTAAAAAAGTAAGTTCGATTTCTAGTTGTTTGATCTTAATTTCGATTCGATTCAAAATTATCTATTATGTTTGATTTTTGTTTTAATCTGAATTTGATCTACTCGTTGCTTGAGTATAAATATGAGATTCATTATCATTTGATCTTATTTGTAGCATCATGATGTTTGATTTTTGTTTTTCAATACCAACATATGGTTTGGCGCATGGAATTTTGTTCATAGTTTTGCGAATCTAGGGGTTTTGGAATCCAAATATATTAATCTTAATATGTTTTATCTTAAGTTTGTTTCAATTGAAATGTATATATGCGGTGAAAATCTTATTCTCAATTGTTCATATGTTGTTTATGAATTTGTTCAATTTTTGTATGTTATTGTTGTTCAATTTTATTACGATGTTAATCAATTTGTTGATTTCAAATGGATTTCTAAATCACTTATGGTGTAACCCACTCTGATTCACATGCTTGCAAGCTTAGTATGGAGTCGACGAGTTGAATACTTGAAATCTAGTGTTTGTTCTAGATTGAAGCATTTGTCACCAATTTCAATTGAGAACAGAGTATAGCGTTTGGATAGACTTGTAGGGCGGAAATACGCGTGGAATAGGTGAGTTTCAGGTATGTAGACTAACAATCCTTTCCCTTTATTTCTTGTTTTATTTCTTTACAACTCAATTCCGGAGGAACACGTAAAGGCAACCTGCAGGTTCCGTGAAGGGGAATCCCCATAGCGCTCGCTAAGGCAGGCAGAATTGTGGAAGGGAATACCTTGCAGCTTACGTAGCCGGGGACCAGTGTAAGTATATCCGCATTAATGAGTCGAGAATTCGTAATCCCATTAACGCAGTGACTACCCACACTTAGTCCAAAACATTCACAATCGCGACGCGGGTAGCGTCAAGTACCTTCGCTTGTCGTATTGCAAGTTGTGCGAGGCTCGGACAGGCCGGCGTAAAACCCATGTTCAACTCTTAAGAGATGTTCTCTAGTCGACCCGGTACTTGCTACTGGAAAAGACTTTGGATTTGGATTTGGAGGTGCTGGGGCAGAGTATGGTAGTTGATATAGATATGCATCTTGATCGATGATTTCATTGTATTTTGTTAAGAAGCAAAACTGTTTGATGTTCAATCTTCAACTTGTTAAAGGATCTCCAATGATGCATTTGCTTTTATCGGAAGATCCACTAGAGTTAACGGTTCCCAATAATTCTCTGGCCTCTTGTGCCATAACAGTATCTACTAAACGCTTACCCATTGTACCGGTTAATGCTTGTGGTATGGTACCTTGTTCCCTAGGGACGAGGCACAATAGAACCACATATCCCCGTCCCTCCTATTAAGAAGCCTCGACTTCTCCCGCTGCTTGCGAGCAATCTCTTCCTTTCTTATCTTTTTTTCTTCAACTCGGTTGCATTTTAGGAAGTAATTGATACTATCGATATTCTATTGTTCATTAATTTTATGCTAAAATGCATTGATATAAATTCTAATGTAGTGCTTTTATGATTCCGTGGATTAATCGGTTTGCCGGTTGATACAATGTTATATCTTCGGTATTATGTGTGTTTTCTCGATTATTTTGTACATGCGGGAAGTTGGTTATTCATCAAGAATTATTTGTTTTGTTCGATTGCACCAGGTGCATAATCAGCCTGATCGACATTAAAATACTTTCTACAAGTTGCACACAGGTGCATAATGCATATTTTTACGGGTTGCAGGGTTAGACCTAGGTGCATAATACCCCGGACACATTAAGATTCACAATTTACAAAATAAAAATTTAATGCCTAATTATGCGAAATTATCTTCCCAAAAATCCATAATTTTACTTCACAATTTCAAAACATGGTTTTTCACAATTAACTTATTTTTTGGGTGCTTTCCGAAATTCCCTCTTTAACGAAACTACTAATGACGTAATCTATAGCTTTGGGTGCTTTCCAAAATTCTGTCTTGTCTAGTGCTTTTAGTGCACCAACCAGAGCCCAAATTCAGTCTTCATCAACACTTCCCGCTGCTTCTGTGTGATTGACAATGAATTATGTGTGTAACCAAATGGTAGTGCACGTTTGTCAAGGTTGTGTAACCAAATGAATTATGTGTGTAACCAAATGGTAGTGTGATTGTCAATGAATTAAGCATGCTACCAGGTTGAGTAACCAAATGGTAGTGCGCTTTGTCAAGAAATGTAAAATAGGTATCTAGTGGATGAACCCTGCAGTTCATTATTCAACAACTTTCCAACACTTGATTGGTCTCCAAATTCGCCATTTTAAGCATTCATTTTGTTTACTGCAAATATGTTAGAGCTTCACCTGCAAATATGGTGATTTCTTTATGGGATTCGTTATACCGGTCTCCGTAATATGGTTATTTTTTTTTGTATCTTTCTTCTTGGGTAGCCGAATCCCCTTTCGGTTCCCATTTATTTGTTCGGTTGTAATCATTGGGTTAAGGTACCCCCTAAGTACCTTTTTGTTTTCAATGAATTTTCTATTTGACCGATCAAAAAAAAAATGCTTTGTAGCTTTTAAACTTACATTCACGGTTAAGTTTGAGAATTGGGTGGTATAGAGATTTCCAAGTATTCTAGAGAAGATAATGGGTGGTAATCGAGTCAGAAAACCGAGAATTGGAGAGGCAAATCACGACGTCTAAGATTTTTTCGATTAGATAACTTATCAGGGATTTGTGTACTCATAAATTTGTTGAAGCTAAGGTCAATATACGAGTGAAGGAGGGATGTTATGTACGGCTGAAACGGGAATATAAATCTTTTGGAAATTAGTGGTCTTCTTGATAATATATTTGATATGCCAATAGCCCAAATGTGCAAACGAAGTGGAACCCAGCACCACTATAGATCATGGCCTCAGATGTTAACGATCAACAACCACAACTACATACTTAGCATAATGATTTCTCCACTCAAAAGTGAGTAATATATACTCCCTCCATTTCACTTTACTTGATATTTTAGGGTTTATTTTGTGTGTTACAAAATAGATGAGAGTTTTAGTATTTTCCCTAGTTTCTCTCTGATCTACCCTTGCTTTGGAATCACACTAGAGCATAAATTCTTATTGTAATCAACAAATAAACAATTAGTAGGAAATACCATATGGTCCTATGAATAATATATTAGAGAGAGTCTAGTCTGGTTGACTGGAGTCAAGCTTGTCTGTTTCAGTCCTTTTTGAAAATATAAATTATAGTCTTGTCAGCTGTTGATGTGAAACAAGCAGACAAGATGATAAAGACTGACGGAGAAAAAGGAAGAAAACAATGGCGGCGATTACTGCTTGCTATTTTTGATGTTTGTTGTTGAAGAAGAAGAAGAAGAAGAAAGCGATGGCGGCGATTTCCAGTGCTGTGTATTCACTTTTGATGTTGTTGTTGATGAAGAAGAAGAAAACGATGGCGAGCGATTCCATGGATCTGCTATCTGTTTTTTGATGTTGTTTTTGATGATGAAGAAAAATAAAAGCGATGGCTGACGATTTCATGGATTTCTTTGTTGAAGGCAGCGAAGATGATCTTCCTGTCATGAGTTCATTCCATAAATGAACTACTGTTTTTTAGGTTTTTATAAGGAGTTCATTTATATGGAATGAACTACTGTTTTTTTAGGTTTTTATATGGAATTCATTTTTGGAATGAACTATGTTTTTTTAGGTTTTTATATGGAGTTCATTTCTGAAATGAACTCTGGTTTTTACTAATTAACCTGTTTCCTGTTTTAATATCAGTATGGTGAATGAACATCTACGATGAAGCATTTTCTTGACGTGTTCACTTGACCTAGAGCTAAAGGTGCATATTGCGCTACATTTTCTAAGTCTCATGGAAGAAATCCATGCATGATTTTCTTAGATAATAGAATTTGCGCAGTAACAGTTTGCCATATAATTGCCCTACAAGAAAGTTATTCATGAAACCATTTGGGTCTAGAGGCCACCTTAAGGACATGTTATTAATCTTTGGCAAGCTAGCTACAAGGTGTTCTCAAATGGTCTGAGATTGCGCTGTCAAAAAGCACAAAAAAACCAATGCTTAAGATGGTTTTTGGTACTTCCTTGCCAGGCTCTCCCTGGTTTTGAGATCACAAAACAGAGGATCAACACCCGACATAGGAGGAGTATCGAAATCTCTTCCACTATGGCATATATAGCGCTCAATGTACATATAACATTATAGTTTTTTTTTTTTTGAAGGATCATATTTTTACCCCTCCAGTCCAGTGAACTTGTAATATTACCAATATATCAAGATTCATTCAAGACAATGACAATCACCTCTCGTAGGGATTATTAGTAAATGGGCCGGGTTAAATAAAATGAGACCCGCATCCACCCCCTCATTCAGTCCGAGCTTCTATTTAAGCGATTTGGTTTAGGAGTTCATTTCTTTAGTTGATAGATTCATTCTTACAGCCGCCTCTAACGCTCTTCCTCCCTGTTTTTCTCCGCCTCTAACCACTACGAAATAGAGCATGGCTTCGGCGTTGATGATGATGATCACCAACAACAACTACATACCCGACGACGATGATATTTCCTCTCAAAAGTAACTAAAATAGATCTTAATTTTTCTACACTTCATTTTAATTTCTTCTTTTATGAATTAGCATAAAGTATTTATTGTTTCTTTTTACCTTGCTGATCTATAAAATCTTCTTTAATTTTGATTTGATTTTTCTGTTTAATTGATGTCCTTGCAGATGAATTAACAACTACCTACTCAGCATAATGATATTTTATCTCAAATTGTGAGTAACATATCTCATTTTTATGCATTTCATTTGATTGATACAGTTTATATAAATCGTTTTATTTTTCTTTTTGGTTTTTTCAAAGAAGTTTCCCGGAAGCTGAGCATCTAGATTCATGGATCAAGAAGCAACTTCTCCGGCTCCTTTGAACGATGCATACACTAAACCAACACAGTATAGACGCATTAATCGTGTATTCTGTTACTAAGACCAACTTGCATTGTGACATCAGACCCCAGTTAAAATGCAGCAAACTAGGTAAAGAAAGGTAAAATCACACTTGCACTGTCCAGCTATCCATCCCACTTTATGGGTGGGTGTGCGATGTCTTCGTTCGATACACACGTAGGATAACAAAATTTGTATATGGATGATTCCGTTTGATATATATTTCGGTGAATCTTCAATTGTAGTATTATAGATTTGTCCTGATTTCATATTTGTCAAATGCAGGTGGCCGGACAAGAGCCTGAATGAAATTTTGTGACTGCCACCTACAATATTCTGAAATAGGGTGATAAAGCTGTGCCACCTGGAAAACATTGTTCTCACCAGGACTAAATCTAGCAGTCTCTTAAAAAATGATCTCATAACTTTCTCATCTTCTTCCGTAACAAAAATAAGAAGGATTTGGATTTTTGCGTGCCATCAATCCATGCCTAACTAGCGGGGCCATTTATACTGAAAGCTCGGTCTACCATCAAATACTATATTTTTCCTTCCCTTAAGCTCACTGAGTGGTTTCCTGTAATAGTAATTCAGTATGCACTCCATTTCTACTCTCTAATTGTTGAATTTTTACCTCTTCCAGTGCACTGAAATGTAACCATATATCAATTGACCTATCATGGGTAGGATTATTAATGGGCCGGGTTAAATAAAATGAGACCCGGCATCCATCCTCTCCTTGAGTCCTCCTATTTAAGCGATTTTGTTTAGGGTTCATTTCTCTCATTCATTCTTAGATCCTCTCTCCCTCTCTTTTTTTTTTTTACTCGGCGAAATATAATTGTATATTGTAAGTAGAAGCTTATCGGGCCTCTTCCTATGCACATGCCAAAAAAATGGTGTTTGGCATGCCGCGGGTGGCATGCCAAACCATTTAGCGCCACTATGGGGAAACCGTTGAGTCGATCGACTCCCTAGCGGGCGATATTGACAATATCGCTGGCGATAAAGACTTTACTCGGCTGACGTATTGTCAGCTATCATTGGCGATATTCACTCTAGTGATAATCGGCTATTTCTTCATCGCTATAAATAGGTAACTTTCCAAACTCCAACTTTTTTACATGTTTTTTCCTCAAATTTTTTACAAAATTTCTCTTCTTCTCGATCTATTTCTCTTTTCTCAATCTAATTTATTTCTTCTATTTGATCCAAATGGCACAATTAACCCAACAGTTCGGCAACACAACTTGATTTTAAGGTAGTACTTGAAGGTGCCGTTGAAGATATGTGATAGATTCAAAGAAATAAGTAAAGAAGCAAAAAGAAGTCTCAAGTTTTGGATATCAACCAAGTGAAAACCGCCTTAAAGAAAGGCCAAGAAAGGTTAAAGGCAAGGAAAATCAAGGCAAAACAAATTTGAAGCCAAAGAAGAAAGATAAACAAGGAGACTCCGTTCATCAGGCGCATTGATTGGAAGTTTAGTGAAATGAAGATGAGCAGATGAAGAACATTGTTCCAAATTTTTTTTTTTTAAGATCTTTCCAATTATTGTCTAGTTTTTATGTCTTGTAAATGACTATTTTAATTATATTGAAGTTTTTAATTTTGTGAAGTTTAATGAATTTGAAAATTTAGCGAATATTGTTGAAAATTAATATTAATTATATTCTTAAACATTAAAAGTATTACAAATATTTAAACTTAAAACACAAAATTAATATTATTATAAATATTGAAATTACAACACAAATGTTGGACAATATTGGGACAATATCTTAAAACCTCGAAACAACTTTCAAAGATGGAATTTTTGCACAGTGACAGTAGATATTCCACACGAGCACTCTTCATGAAATTCCACGTGGTTTCACCACTTCTCAGTTGGACCTTCTACGCTGAGTAAACAACATGCCTAGTAACTTCACAGCAATTATCACAGGCGTCAGACAAATCGAAACACTAAATACGCGTAGGTTAATTGTTTGTTCTTGAAATTTAAAAAAATCCTTTCCACAATGGTTGGTGATCAAATCTGGCTCCATTGTCAAATCAATATAATTCCACATACGTTGCATTCATCTGCGAGTTTTGAATTTTAGTTTCTCCTCACTTAGCATCTCTAATTTGACTTCTCCCTAGTTTCACCCATCTACGATTGCCACGACAAGCGGCTCTTGATTTTGGATAATCTGGTGGTTTGCCATGCACTCAGCCGGATTCATATTATCGACCATGCTCTCGAGGCGGAAGAGTGATGAAAATTGGAGATTAAGAAATTCTAAGAGTTAGAAATTCTTAGAGATTAAGAAATCTGGTGTGAGTTGAAATGAGATTAAAATTAGGTATTTGCAGAGAGGGAAATATATAGGCAGTTGGATGAAGATCGATGACGATTATCAAAGTATCGGCTGACGAAATCTATGTGTCAGTGTCGAACGAATATCATGGCAACCAGTGTGACCATCGGCGATGAAGACTTATCATCACTGGAAACTGCTCGTGTATACTATATGCCGGAAATAACATATTGGCATATGAGTTTGAGCAGTTTAAGCCTACCCATAGTGGGTGCATATATGCCAAATACCATGTTTTAGCATGTGCATAGGAAGAGGAGCCTGGAGATAAGCAAAAGATACAATCCCGGTGGCCATAAGACTTTGTCCAGGTTCAAGCAGGACAAACCCAGGGCAATAACAACCCAAAAAGAGATAAAAAGAACCTAACTGTTGAAACAAAGTTTCCTTACGCAATGATTAGCCATGGCTACCAAACACTAAGCACAAACATTTCATAGCCCTACCTCAATCTCCACCAAACCTAATTTCAATTTCAGATACACTGACCACCCAAATGAGGTATTATTTGCCATTGTAACCGCCTTCATGAACTCCCAGGCTCTCTCCCTCTTTTTTTTACGCCGCCCCAAACCAAGACCATCACATATCAATAGATCATGTCTTATGATGTAGATGATAGTCAACAACAACAATTACATACTCAACACAACGATTTCTCCTCTCAAAAGTAACTAATATAGATAGATCTTACTGTTTTTTTACATTTCTTTTCAATTTTGTTGTATGAATTGACATAAATAGTTTATCTTTTCTTTGTCTTTTCAAAGGATTTCGCTCGCTGTGCAACCATCCGCGTATATGGACCTGAAAGGAACTTCTCGTTCTGCATTCTTGCAACTTCTTTTGTCCGTAGTTAGGGGTAGTTTAATTTCACTGTTCCTTTTAACCACTCTAGTAACCATTTTGTTCTAACAACTTAGTTGTAGTCAGGGTTTTCCCATGAGGACAGACCATTCGATCTCATGCCTTCTATGTTCAACAGAAACATTATTGTGCTGGGTACATTCACTTTTCTTGTGAAGGTCTTTATTTTGGGAAAAATCATCGAGATTTCATTTGGGTGTTGTTGATTTTCAAATCTTTATTTGGGGATTGTTTCTGTTAATTAGTAGAATTTTTTTATTTTGGTGAAATTGTTGTTTATGTGTTTTCGTTGAGATATATTGAGATCCCTGATATTGTGACGATCAACAGATTTGGGTCACTGTTCTACGCGGAAAAAGCTCACTAGGAAGTTTGGTACAGAGGATTTCCCATTTTCTGAGGATTCTTGTGAATTCTGCTGCTAGATTTGATCTGCGGAAAGGGCTCAGCAGTTCAAATTTTCGAGGACTTCAGTGGCTCTTTAAAAGAATGTAGACTTGTTTAAGAATAACAGCATTGTCACGAATAGCTATGCCTCATGTATACGGCGACTCAAAGAGAAAAACGGCGAGAAATTGTATTTTTCTTTCTCCTACTTACATTTGATTCCACCGTAGAAAAAAAGATTAGTTAAGGTAAAGTGAAAAATTTAGCCTGAAATTTTCCTAGCCGCCGGAATGAGAATAAGGTCAAAAAATAAAATGTCAAAATGTATTACCTTTTGTTTATTTTTTCTCATGTCGTATGGTATGGTGAACATTTATATGGATGCATTTCTTTTTCTAACGTTCTTCACCTGAGCTACATCTGAAGGTGTATCTTACTTCTGAAGAATCATATTTGCATAATTTTGTATATCATTGATTTCTCTGGTGTTTGTGAAGAATTTTGCGCACATCCTAACCTGATATTTTTCCAAACTTTTGTGGAGCATTGAAGGCCTCTTCAGTCACTTAGTAAAGAGAGCTTGGTTTATGGATCACATCAACTTCACCCCTAAACAATGATCATACTAAACTACCCTCTCTTTTTGACTTGCACATCTTTTACCATAATTTTCTTTTTATTTTCTAAGTATTTTCGTAACTTTCTTGGATGGGAATATCTATTTGCGTAATTAGCAGTCCTTATACTCCCTCCGTTCCAATTTAATTGATGTTTTAGGACTTTTCTTGTGTTCCAAAATAGATGAGAGTTTAAGTATTTTCCCAAATTCTCAAATAAAGGTTCGCTATTTTGTATTCGGTGGTGTAACATGTGAACTTGTTGATGCATATACGCTAAATCAACACAGAAGGTATGTTATATTCCCACTCAAAGATCATTTTAAGTAAGCAGGTGCAGTTTATGTATCTCAGTAATTAGCAACATAACCCATTCCTTGGCATCAATATCTGCAGGATGTCCTGCTGTATAGACCAGCATGGACCATGACATCTGACCCCGGTTAAATTGCAGCAAAGACAGTAAAATTACACTTGCACTGTAATAATAAATTACACTATCGATTCGATTCGATCCACTTTACAGGTGGGTGTGTGATAACATACTCAATTTATATTCTTCCACAGGGCTCACAGGCATTGATAGGATGTGCCAAAAATGAATGTAAAGCAAGTGTAATATATTCTTTCAGTCCTCCTATTTAAGGAGCATTGGGGTTTTTCTCTGGTCCTGAAAACTCTTACTCTCTTCCTCACTTTTCACGCCGCCTCTAATAACCACCTACCACCCTCCACTACAGACCATGGCGATCAACAACAACAACTACATACTCCAGCATAATGATATCTCCTCTCAAATGCGTGAGTAATAATCTTACCTTTATGCATTTCATTTGACTGATAGAGTTTATATAAAAAATTTATTGAAGCAACTTCTCCCGCTCCTTTGTCAAGGAGTTTCCCGGAAGCTGAGCATCTAGATTCATGGATCAAGAAGCAACTTCTCCGCTCTCTTTGATGTCAATGGCTGCGACATATACTACCTCTCTTTTTCTGTTGATGTAAGTTTAATTATGGTGTGTAATCGAAAGAAAAAGTAAGCATAATTGGAAGCTGATAATCTAATATTGAGAACTTGAAATGTAATTTGCAAATTTTTTGATTTTGTTAATTGCTGAGAAGTTGTGGTTCTGATTGCAGCATATTTTGTGGAGCCATAATGGAAGCTAGATTATAACAAAACTAGCAGGGTCAACTGCCTTGAAAACAAGCAATTCGAAGGCTCTTGCAGGAAGCCCAAGAGTGACTGAGTGATCTTAATCCGGAGCTACATGCATAGTGGATGCCATATTTTTGGTTGTGTATTTTTCTTCTTTGGTGCGTGTGCGCTTATGAGCATTATGTTCTGATATATATGTATTCAAGATGTGTGGTCAATGTTGAGTTTCCCATCAAGTGGTGTAATATATATGAAGTCTTCGGTTATCTAACGTAGAAACTCACTTGCACGCTGTATTATAATCTACCATGACGACATACTCCTTGGTCATCGTAGCATACTTAATAAAAACATTTATTTAATCGAGTGATATTGGTTTGTGATTTTGGGAAAATGAAAATTGCTTAGCGAATTCATATTCAATTTTCTTCTTCCACAAGCCGAAGGTTAGAAACATGAGTAAGGTAATGATTCGATCCCATTCTTCGAATAATCAGCCACAGTGCTAAATCTGAGTAAAAATGATCACGTGCATATCACTCCGCGTTCGACTGACACAACCAACCTTTCGATTGCTATGCCATCACATTACCAGTTAACTATAATCTCTTTGGATTTGGCTATGGTGTATAGTCTATAACTAGAGGAGCACAGTCTACCACTTTGTTTGGCTAACGGGCGGGTTAAAAGAATCAGGCCCGCATCCATACCCCTCCTATAGTCCTCCCTATTTAAGCGATTGCGATTAGGGTTTTATTTCGCTCCTCCTTGGACAGATTCATTCTTGCCGCCTCTCTGGAATTCCTCCCTGTTTTGCGCTGTCTCCAAAGCAACTACCACGGATCAATTGATCATGGCATCGATACATAATGTTGACATAATGATATCTCCTCTCTGTAACTAGTTGATCTTGCTTCTTCTACATTTCAATATTTATTCTGTAATTTGGAATGAATATCAATCGATTCTAGTTTCTTTTTCTGTTTTTCAGTATTTATTCCAGGTGAATATAGGTCCATTGAATGGATCTAAGCGCCTTCAAATACCCATTCCACTAACCTGGGAGGCTGAGAAAGCTCGTAATCCCATATGTTAGGTAGTTTAATTCCTTTTAACCTTCCCACTGATCCACTGTCTTGTATGTTTATCTCAACATATTTTGTGTCAGTTCTCATTTTGATACTTCTCTTGTAGATCTTTAATTGTAAAAAATCTCTCTATGCTAATATTGTGGTTTTAAAAGACTTGCTTGATTTCGTATTTACCAAAATGCACGTTCTGGACAGAGCCTGAATAAAATTTTGAGACGCTGTCACCACAAAAACACCCCACGAGGTATTAGGGTTTGAAATAAAATTTTGAAATGTAGATCCTCATCAATTGTAGGATAAAGACTTTGAAATTTAGAGCAAAATAAAATAATTGTGTGGATTTAAAACACTTGTCTTGAATTCATATTTTTCAACTGTGATTTTTTCCCTGGATTTAGGGCTGAGAAAAAAGAATGAGGTTGAGACTTTGTCGGAAGAACACGGCGATGAGGTATCAAATTTTGTCAAAGTGCAGTGGGTTCATTAAAATTAGAATACATGTTTACTACAATTTATAATATCATTGATAAAGGTCTAGTCACTTTTCGGGTGGTATGCTTAGTATTTGATATCCCTTGTCTTAGGTCTTACTTTCATAGAATGACGAATCATCGAATTCGAAAATCCATAGTATATTTCTCAAATTAGCTGACCGAGCTATGTTTTGTGTATATTATTTCATGTTTTGATCAGGTGGACTGCATAAATCAAATATCGATCCTACCGTCTGAAAGGTCATCTGTTCTATATTACTATGAAATCTACAACTAGTACTATTCGTCCTTCTGAGCTCCCACTAATGATGTTTTAGTCAGCTTTTCGGCAATCGAGCCCTAAAAAATGTGCCTAGAACTCTTGGTAGAAGTTGATGAGGGTGATAAAGCTGCTCCCTAAGAACCTGGAAGGCAGTGATATTTCTTATAGGACTGAATCAAGGGGTTTAATCTGGGTTTAAATGAAGAACAAAATAATGGATGGTTTCATTTGATATATCTGTAGATCTCAATAGTGAAAAAACCTTTCATGATCTAGACTTTTAAATTTAGAGCAAAACATGTTGCAGATTTGATTCTGTAAATTATGGAATTTTCAACAGATAATTAATTCTTTGTTTGTAGCATGTTGTTCCAGCGTAAGAGGAAGTCAGATTGTCACCAAACTTGCAAGTTAATCTCATGGCACATCACGATTTGAAGGTCTTAGGAAGGATTTGAAGCTGGAAGTGGTCGAAGCATAACACTTTGAGATACTTTATTGAGGCTTTCTTCTTTATCTTTTAAACAATGTCTTTTCTTCAGCAGTATTGTGTGTACTTTAATGTCCCAGTATTATGTTCAAGTTCAACATCCATATTGTCAAGTTAAAAGATCTGAATCAACAGCTGGAATGTTAGTTGATACTATTTTTGTCTTATAAATGAGCAAAAGATCTGAACCAACAGCTGGAATGTTGATTGATACTAATACTGATCTTCAAACTCTCCTTGGATATATCTTCCTGGCTAGATCACCTTCATTTGCTTGGTGGTTGAGATGGTCTACCTATCACATCCCCTCCCTTCCAATCCTCCTATTTAACCGGTGCATTTAGGGAGCTCGTCTCATTCATATCTTCTTAGTCAGCCTTCACCTCTCACAGCGCCTCTCTCTGACACACTTTTCTCAGCTCTTCTTCCACAACCACCAGCATCGAGATCTTTAAATCATTCGTACTCGAAGAATGTTATGTCATCATAACAACCTATACTCGGCATAATATCTCCTCTCCAAACGTAATTAATATAGATAAATCTTATTTTTCTTACTTTTTAATTTTGTTGTATGAATTAGCTTTATAGATCGCTTCTTGTTTTTCTTTTTCAAGGAGATCGATCTTTGGCAAAGCGGCTTCTCGTTTTCCCTTATTCTCATCACGAATTCGGACTCACGAGCGACCTCTTGTTTGTTTCACAGTAAGTTCTATTTCCTTGTTCCTTGCGATCCATTAGATGTACTCCTTCTTTCGTTTAACAGCAACACAATTTCTAAGATGGATGCTTTCATTTGATACGGCATATAGATCCTCGAATTGGCAGGTTAAATCTTTCATGGGCTAGACTTCAAAAATTTAGAGCGAAATAAAAATATTGTCGATTTAAATGACTTCATCTAATTCATATTTGACAATTGCGGAGAGCAAATCTGGAATTAAAGCTTTGAAAGAATAAGACATGAATCAAAAACAAAATGGGGAATCAAGTTTTGTCTGCACTTAGGTGGTGACTCGTTGAGATTTCTATATTCATATTCTAGGTTTGCGTAATTTAGGAAGGCCAAGCAGTTCTAAGAATCTGATAGAACTGTTATGAGCTTACCCCAAAGTAATCAAGTAAGCAAATCGAGAATGGGTTGGGTAGACTCTAAACCTGTAATATAGTGATGCTTCTAAAACATTTTTCATTTTCATATCTATTTTGTCCTAGAATCATCCTTCTGTAATTAACTAAATGCAGAGCTGCAATCCAAGCTGTCTATTATCGTAATGTGGGAGTTGTTCAATGGCTTATGTGATGGGTTTATATAATTTTCTTCCAACTTGTTCAATATTGAATTCATGATTTTGATACCAACTTACGAAAATATCGAAATCCTTGAAACGATTGCATTCTTCAAGAGAAATAGGTATTGCTGAGCAAAACTACCTGCAGTAAACTTGAACAATTTCAAGATTTTAAGCATAATTTGAAAGGTACGTTTTAGGAGCATACCCGCAGGATATCAATTCTTTAAGTGGGGATAGTCAAATTCAAGCTCAATCTCTCTAAGTCAATCGGAAACACATGAATTTAGCGAGGGGTCAATATAAGACAACATAAGAAAAGCTAGAGTATGTACCAGGAGGCACAAATAAGAAAAAACACAAGACAAGACTAAGTTTTACTAGCTTAGAGATTCGAAACTAAGCAATGGGCCGGGTTAAAGAAAATGAGACCCGCATCCCCTCCTTGGGTCCTCTTATTTAAGCGATTGCGTTTAGGGTTCCATTTCTCTCATCTCCTTCTTAGATTGATCCTTGCCGCCTCTCACCCTCTTTGTCTCTGTTCTTGCCGCCTCGGACAACCACCACCACAGATCAATAGATCATGGCTTGTGATGTTTTTGATGATCATCAAGGACAATATATTCATACTTAGCATAATGATATCTCCTCTCAAATGTATTATTTTATATCTTACTTTTCTACATTTCATTTTTATTATTTTTGTTATCAATTAACATTAATTGTTTGTTGTTTCTTTGTTTTGTTCAAGGTGATTGATTACGGCATACCCAAACTCGTTAATGGATCTATAAGCAACTTGCCGGATTTATGCGTGGGTCATCTCTCTCCTTGTATGTTGTTTTTGGTATGGTGTTTTTAGGATTACTGATTGTATAATTCGAATTTCCATTTGACAAACTCCGTCGCACAGTGTTGGAGTTTGTAACATTGGTCCTATGAGGAGGGATATGGGAATCATGACAAGAAGATTCCCTACCTTCAAATGCTTCCAACACTTTATTTGTTAGAGGGCTGCCTACCGATTGTTCAGGCCGGTAAGTCTCTCGTATCCTTTTATGAGTACTATATCTTCATTTCTTTCTTTGTTTTTTGAGAACTTGTTCTCCTCTCGACCGTCTTTTATCATCTTGTCTTCCAGTTGTTGGGCCTTCACTTAGGTTTGCAGATATCTTTCAACAGTTGGAAGGTTTTAAAGTGAGACTTCTGGGCAAGGGGCCCGAAGTAAATCAATTATCCTCACATAGTTATTTTTATCTTGCTATTCGTTGTCTCAAGCTAATTTTGTTTGTTGCAGCTTGGAGTAAATCCACCTTTCTTTGTGTTTTGTGGATTTTATCCGTTCCGAGCTAACGCTGCTGCTATGGACAAATTAGAAGGTGAAAAAAAAAACATCTTACTCTTCCTTTTCCCTTTACTTGGATTAGAGTGGCCTAACATGCGCAAGTAAAACTCATCCAATTCAATTTTGCGGGATATTGGTTCGACCGGCAAGACAGTGGATCCTGTTTTTGAAGTTTGACTTTGCCCGCCATCCTGGTCCCAGTCAGTTGGTGGATCTCGTGGCGGCAGCATTGATTCTCCAGTTGCTGAGTGAGTTTCTTGAAGTTAGATTCTTTTCGTTTACCACGGTGAGGAGTAAGAGTGGCTCGTAAATCGTTGCCTTTTTCTTTTTTGTAGGGGCTGAGTCTCGGGATGAGGAGAGAATGGTAGAGTTTTTGCTAGAATGCTTCTTATATAGGAACCTGGAGATTGTTTGTCTAATTTTGTTATTTTCCTTCAGTATAATACAGTAGCTCTTTTTAGTGCCACTATGGACCTATATACAAGTATGAAGGTTGTTGAAACTGTTGTCTGCGTACTTCTTACAATCAGTATTATGAAAATCTGTTTTATGTCTTTCAGTCTAGTACACTAGTTTTTTGTAGTGCTGCCCAATCCATGCGGTCCCATTTGAACACCATCATTCGAGATGTTTGAAGCAAAACTTTCCAGTTGTAGCCACTGATTTGTGAGTTGTTTGAAAACAAACAACTTAAATTTGAGAGGATAAGTCATTATGACCGACAATTTCAAATATCTCCCTCTTTGATTCCCACATATAAATTTGAGAGGATAAGTCATTATGAAATGCTAATTCATACGAGCTAAGACGGAGTATTTTTTTTTTTTTTTTTTTGTAATTCGAAGATACATTCAGAGCCAGATATGTTAAAGATATCCAAGTGCCAGATATGTTAAAGATAGAGGAATTTAATTGAAATCTAAAAGACAATGAAGAATCTATAAAAAGTTTATTAGGTTATGAGAACGGAACCCCATTCAAAGCTGATCAACCGAGAAGATAATGTTCTATGATCTATCAAGCACCAAACTCATATGCATCAAACACTGTCACTAACATTCATAAACGAATTAATCTAAACAAAATATTGTCAAATTCATAAAAGGAAAATTGCATTAAGAATACAAATGAAAGCTTACAAATAATTACACAAGGTCCATAAATAATAAAATAAAACTTTGCCTAACAATTCAAATGAAAGCTTAAACTGATCTTTTTATGTTCGGGTAATCCCATCGCCGGAATCAGTAGATATGAATGTTTTCCAGCTAAAACAAAAATTACATAATTTGCCCAAATCATATTGCTTAATTGAAACTTGAACAAACAAAACAGAACTTAAAACATCCCTTCTAATCCAGAGATTACCAATACCCAATTTTTGTTGCTAGTTCTGGAAAACTAATCTACTCTGTTTGAAGCAAAAGTTGCAGTCCCCATTTGGAACACCATCATTCTACAGATGTTTGAAGCAAAACTTTCCACAGTTGTAGCCACTGATTTGTGAGTTGGTTGAAAACAAATAACTTAAATTTGAGAGGATAAGTTATTATGACCGACAATTTCAACCTCTTTGATTCCCACATATAACAAATACTCCGATCATAACACTCGTCTGGTTTTTCCGTCTGCACCGCCTCACTCGCAACGGCATTCTCTACTCTCTAATCTCTCACTCTTTCAATGTCTAGGGTTTTTTCTATTTATAAGAATGTAATTCTAGGGTTTTGTGGAATGTTGAAGCCCAATCTAGCCCAAATCTCGTGTAGTCACTCATAGTTTAAAATTGACATGCCGCTAATGCTCTTCCTTTGATCGAAAATATATCTAGTTTCAACTCATAATATATATATATATATATGTAGACTTCTTGCTACATAGGTTATCGCGACACTAGTAGCAGGGACGGGCCTAGCAAGGGGCTAAATGAGGCTATAGGCCCTCCCTGTTTTTCAATAAACATGTTTTTGGGGTTAAGAATTTTGTGGATTTTAGGTTTAGCCCACCCTTAACCAATGAAAATTCTAGTGATTTTTTGTCTAGCAATCTAGTAATTAGGGGTGTCTATGGATGAATATCTATCGGATATTTGGAAATCCGATATCCGATAGGTTAAGCGCTATCGGATTTTCGATATTAGATAATATCCTATAGGATATCAAAATCAAATATCGATTCCGATAGGCTAAGCTATCGGATATTTATCCGGTAATATCCGATACTGATAAAAAATGGTAAAATCCCAGTAAAATATGTTCACAATTGAAATCTAAAACATTTCATATCGGATATTGGATATTTTTTCTTACTCTTGTACTCGACTCTAATATAGTTAGGGTAAACCACAAATAAATCCTTGTTCTATCGGATATCGGATATTAACAATTAAATGGGTTCTAATCCGATTCGGATATGTTAAGGAATAATTATCCGATGTAATATCCGATATCCGATAAAACGGATAAAATCCTATATGATCTCGAACACTCGGAAACGGATTCCGGATATCGGACATATATTGACAGGCCTACTAGTAGTCTATAGGTGACCCATTGTTGCTTACTAGTTTTGCTATCTGTACAAAAAACTTGCCGCCACCTTCGGCCGCCTTGCCAACCATTGGGATTCTAGCCCTACCCAAAAAAACTTGGGTCCGTCCCCACTAGTAGGGGTTTATGCCATAACAATTGGATGTTGTAATATATTCAGTTTCTTGTAGTGGTAATTCCAAATGAGTCGGTGATCCAGGATTTTTTTTGTGATCCCAATCACTAAGACGCAATATTCACGTCATGTCTCAAATTTTTCAGGTGACTTAAAATTTGTGCAAGGTCCTAAAACCTAAATCGACCCCAAACACAAAATTTACTTTGTAGAGTAAAATTTGCCATGCGACTATTCTAGAAACCATTTTAAAATTTCTCATGACCTGATCAGTCGAAAGAGAAAAGAAACCTAAAATGGGTTTCTAAAATATGACCGAAGTTATGTAAAAATTGCACTATATCTTGGAATATATGAAAACCGAATACTCATGATGGGTTTGACATTGTCGCCAATATCCATTTTTTTTTTTTTTGGCTCCTTTGGTTCCGTTCAGGATGAGTTTCAGAACAAGCATATTATTGGAACTCTTGAGTGCAAACATGAATACCATGCACACTGCATTACACCCTGGTTGGTACTCAGTAACATTTTCCCTATATGCAAAAGACAAAGACCATGGAAGAATACAAGAACAAATTGAATACGAATATAGCACGGTAAGTGAGCAGCGCTCATAAAAACAATAATATAGGAGATTTATAGCACTTTATCAAGAACATATTTTTTTAATAGAATTTGAAAGCTATTGCCTTCCTCAACCGTACTGTTACCCAGTTTTTCCTTCTTCCCATCATCTCATGATCTTGTTTCTTTAGTGAGTTCAAACATGTTTATCCAACTTGTAGTTTCCATGATTTCACTAAAATCAGTAGCCATGATCATGATGATCTTATAGATACCCATACATAGAGGTGTAAATTAATGTGCCAAGACGAGCACATCCCAAAGACAAAGACGCTACAATTTGAGCACAAATTTTGACCCAAGACGTGACTTAGCTAAAAACACGACACAACACGTTAGTTAAATGGGACGTGCTGGGTTTGACTAATTGGCACAGTAGCACAGCACAGCACGCGGCACGGATAAGCACGTGGCCCAGCACAGCACAACACGTTAAGAGAGCACGTCATAACATGTACAAATACACCATATAACAAGGCATAATACATCACATTTTTTGTATATTTCACAAAAAAGTCAATATTCTAGCTAGTTTTTAACATTTTATGTTGGCTTATTTATAACAACACATATAATACCTTAATATTTAGAAAATATATTTCAATATCGTTGTTATAATGTCGTCACCTATATTTAACTAGAACATTAATTTACATGACAATAGTCCAACTTTATATTTGATGGGCTATTTCTTTTTATTGAATAACCTTGTTAATTTTACTTGAAATAATTTCAAATGATATGTTGTCTAATTAAATTCTTGTGATAATATCCGACTTAATGTATACATTAAGGATTTCAAATTGTTTATAGCACGTAGCCAACACGGCACAAAGACGACACGTTTATTCGGTGGATGTGCTCGTGGCGTGCCTAGCTTTTGACTAGTAAAGCACAGCACGGCAAAGCACGTTTAAATGGTTGCTTAAACACAACACGGCACATGGCACGTGAAGCACGTGACTTCGTGTGCTGGGCTGTGCCGGGCCGGCACGTTTTACACCTCTACCCATACACTTCAGTATACCTGATTCCATTATTGACAGTTCTATAAATTGCAAGATTGTTCATATATGTAGAAACCCTCAAGACACCTTCATCTCCAAATGAAAAAATTGACACTTAAAAATGGTTGAACGACTAGACCCGGTCATGGATAGAAAGTTACATGGATCAGGACTAGTTACATCCATGATTCATCATTATATTCATCATTATACATATACCGACCTCTTGTTAAATTGGTTTGGTTCTTGTTTTTGCGGGGTTATCATGTATGATGATTGGGGTTGTAATTCTAATGGTTAGTTGTGATCATATTAAGCTACGGGAATGGGGTTTCTAAACTTTGATACATGTAGCCATACAGCAAGATAAATAAAGAAAAATCAGATTCAAACTGAAATGCACCAATGTAAATCTACTTTACAGGTAAACTGACAAGCATTATCATCGCTTTGGCTTAGTTAATTTTCATAAGAGGTCGTTCTATTATCTATCATCAAATACTGTCACCAACAACACAAGAAATTCAAATGAAAGCTTCGAATCAAACTAACAAAACTTAAATCACTACCGGAATCAGATGTGAAAACAAATGATAGCTACAAACAGAAAACCAATTACATAATTTGTCCCAATCCGGATGGTTAACTAGATATACGATTTCTAATCCAGAAATTGCATAACACCATTATTTTACAGATCTACCAATAACTGAAATCACCATTATATAGCATGACAATCCAGAAAAGGAAAGGCAGCGGGCAATCAAACTTCCATAAAAACAAATAACTTAGATTTGAGAGGATAAGTCATTGTGACTGACAATTTCGAACATCTGCGTCTGTTTCTAACTTTGACCTCCAAGGTATGCTTAACGATTCCCACATGATATCAACACTCTGATCTTGGAAACGGAAAATTCTCATCAGCACAACTCTAGTTAGTGTTTTTTTTTTTCCTTCTTCGCACTAGTTGTCTAAACTCTCTCTCACTCTAAAGAAATTCTAGGGTTTAGATTGATTTATAACAGATTTTATCCAATTTACTAAAATAACCTTGAACCAATCCCAAGTGTGCAGTCTAAAATTTGTGTAGTGGCTCAACATATACATTGATATCAACGTCTGCATTGTTATCCAAAATGAGAGGAGCTAAAAATCTTGCTATGGAGAGAAAAAAAACCTTGTTAACCCATGAGTCAGTGACCCTCGTGTGCAATAAAGAATCTAGAGAATGACCTCAAATATGAGATTCAAGTTCCAGGTCATTGGCTGAGTCTTTTGTTTCATGGTGTACTTTGGTTGGCATTAGCTAATTGGTGCTAAGCCCTCTTTTGAGGCAGCTTCCAATTTATCGATCCAAAGATAACATAAAATTGCTGGTGCTATCAGAAAGTCGTCGATAGTAATTTGTCTATATATACGATGCCATGTTAATCTACTGGAAACATGTTCTAGGATTTTGGAAAGAGAGGGCTTAGACAGGCCTTGTAAACTGATGTTTTCTAAGCACGATGATTTGAAGAAAACATCGGAATCAAAGTAAGAGAATTTATGATCTACCAAACACCAATGTGTGTGTATCGATCACTGTCACTAACCACACAATGTCCATAAAAATTCAAATTAAAGCTTCAAATTGATCTTTCTAATTTTCTGTGTTATAGGTACACTAAAGTTACAAGTAAAACAAACAAAACTTAATACATCTCTTCTAATGCAGAGATTACCAATACACAAAATCTAAGATTCTGCTGATCTACAGTTGTAGCATGTGAATGGCGGAATCTCTCGATTGATACCCGATTTCAAACACTAATATTTCAAGGATCTCGTGGTAACACACAAGGTTAAAATAAGTGCTACCACCAATATGAAATCTTTTGAAAAAGAAACCAACAGCACACATGCTGCCAGGATATGTGAGTCGGTCCAAAAGAAAACAATTTAGATTTGAGAGGATAACTCATTATGACCAACAATTTCAAATATTTACCTCTTTGATTCCCACATTAAATGAACTTCAATCATAACCACTCGCCTGATCTTCCAAACAAAAATTTCTGATCAGCTGAACTCCAGTCACTGGTTTTTCCATCGGCGCCGCCTCACTAATCTCTCATCTCACTCTCTAAATATCTAGGGTTTGTTCTATTTATAAGAAAATTTATGTAATTCTAAGGTTTTGTGGAATGTTGAAGCCCAGCGTACAGGCCTAAATCTGTGTAGTCACTGAGGATAAAACCATCGTTTAAAATCAACGTTGCCGCCAATGCTCTGCCTTTGATCAACAAAATAGGCCCCAAACCCTCAAGACACCTATCTTTACATGGCATTTTATCAACAAAATGGGGCGGTTGCTGGAGTTATTTTCACGATGGAGTTGCAGAATTTGGTCCGCACCGGGATCATGTTCTTGGATATTGGAAAGCGAGTTTAGAGATGCCTTGTAAAGTATTTTTTTTTCTGAAGTATAAAGATTTGTAGAATGAACCGGAACCCCAGTTGAAGAAACTCGCAGAATTCTTAGGTTACATATAGTTTTACTGTAGAATAAGAGAGCCAAGGACTGATCAAGGAAACATTAAGTCTATGCAGTTTTCAACACTTGAAGAATTTGGACGTGAACAAAAATTGAATGATTATGAATAATTCTATAACAAAGAAAGACACTTTTAGGAACGGTGAGGTTGTTGATTGGAAGAATTACTTTACACCTACTATAATGGTTGAACGACTTGATCGTCTCATGGAAGAGAAGTTACAGGGAACTGGACTAGAGTTCCGAAACTACATTTCTTGATATACTCATGTCATTGTCATTTCATCCGTGATACTACGTATCGCAACCTCTTGTTTTTTAGTTCGTTAAATTGCTTTGGTTCTTAGTTTGGGTATGATGATGGGGTTGTATATCCAATGGTTTGTCGTAATCATGTCTTAGGACAAATAATCAATCAGATTAAGTAGCAATGGGGTTCTAAACTTTGATATATAATTTCCATGCTGGGGTTTGGCTTAGTTTATTTCTATGATCTTTAAAGCACCAAAGTATGTAAATGTAATGCAACTATCATCAAACGCTATCATTAACAATTACACAAGGTCCATAAAAACAAAATTCCTAACAATTCAAATGAAAGCTTCAAATTGATCTTCTTAATGTTCAGGTAAACCCACTGCCGCATTCAATCAGAGATGTGAATATATTTCCAACTAAAACAAAAATTACATAATTTGTCCCAATCCTATTGCTTAACTAGATATACGAATTGATAGTTGACGAAACAAACAAAACTTAAAACATCTCTTCTAATCCAGAGATTACCAATACACAAGATCTTAATATTTATTGCTGATCTACCATTTCCACAGTTGTAGCAACAATTTTTGTTGAAAATTTATGCCATTTTGACTCTTAATCTTGGAAGTGACACAAAATGTATGCGACCTAAATCCAAATTTGTTTTGTAATACGAAATGTACCATTGTGACACAACATTCACCCAACTCATTATTTTTTTTTTTTACGTAAGCTTCAGAATCTGTCATGTGACTCAAAATCTGTACAAGGGCCTAGAATCTTACATGCCCTGTAACTACTTTGTAGGAAGAAATTTGCTTTGTGGCTAATTTAATTATACAGTCATAGAGAGCTTGGTCATATTCTAGAAACCCATTTTAACACTTTTCGTGACCTGATTCGTCAAAAGAAACTTAAAATGGGTTTGGATTTGTATAATTTGATCTAAGTTATGTAAAAATTGCACTAACGATTAGTCACATTGCCACCAATATCAAAAAAAAAAAAAAAAAAAAAAAAAAAAATTGCTTAATATGTTTTGGTACCCTCCTCACTAAATTGATACACCATTCATAGTATTGGAAACAATATCCCTTTACAAATTTCCATTATGGTACGAGAACGAGTATTTGTTAGCTAGTTAGTAGTCACTATGACAACCCACTGATGAGCAGCTAGAGGATACGGGGCAGTCAAGTGCATACACCCTGAATTTTGTGTTTTTGCAATGTTTCTAATAGACCTCATAACTACGTACGTTCACTAGTACAATCAGTTCCTAAACTTGAAACTTTTAAATCCACATATTCATTCTTGTGTATAAAGGCAAATAATTACCACTGTAATTGTGTGAGCAAAGAACACTAGTTTATAAGCAACACCAATAACTAAGCTCATATATCTCTAAAGTATAATCAAATATCTAAATTCTAACAAGTTTGAGTTCTGGCAAAATATCATTGTTCATCCAAAACTTCCTTATGTAATCCAAATTCTGGCACCAAACAGACCGTCATAACATGGCCTATTTTATTTTGATATCTAGCCTCAAACTGATCTGCATCCAACACTGTCGCTAACAAGTAACAACATTTATAAATCAAAACAAAATATTTGTACCATCGTAAAACCAATTACAATCACTCCCCAAATCAGATGTATGAATATTTTCCAACTAAATCCAATTACACATAATTTGTCCCAATCCTGTTGCTTAAATATATACAAACTGACATTAGAACAAACAAACAAAACTTAAAAAATACTTCTAATCCGGAGACTACGGATGCATAAGATCTAAGATTTGGGCAGATTACCATTTCAATTTGTTGTAGCATGTACCAACACTTGAAATTCAAACACCCTTATTTAACAAATCAGACCAACAATATTTTACAGATCTTCCCGCACCAAATATCCAGAGAAAGGTTGCTAACACTTATATCTGGCTCATGATGGAGAAATCGTAACTTAGATTTGAGAGGAGAAGTCATTATAACTGACAATTTCAAACATCACACAAAGTTATGCTTAATGATTCCCACATTATGCCAACACTCGGATCATAACCCACCATCTCACAACACAAATTGCTGGCTATTTCCCTCAGTGCCGCCTCTGGAAAGTCTCTACTCTTTCACTCTATGTATAAAAATTCTAGGGTATGGTTAATTTATACTGTAAAACAATCAGTCTAATTACTAAACTGCCCTTAGACTCATCCTAATGTTACAGGCCGCACCGAATTTTTGCAGTGGTTCAAGAATATACGAATACCCATGATCTGAAATGGACATTGCACCCCATGTTCTGCCTTGATAAAAATTAGGGGGGAGCTAGAAATCTTGCTATCTCGATTAAGATAAGTAGACTTGGACAGACAAAAGATGTCTTGTTTAATCTATAATTTTTGAAATGACCCAAAATCTATTTTCTTATATATCTGCCTCCAAATGTTCAGCATTAATCAAGAATAAATAGAATTGCACCCCATGTTCTGCCTTGTGATCCAAAAGCAGGGAGAGCTAGAAAATCTGGTTATGGAGAGACAAAATGTTGATATGGGTGAGCAATCAAGAATAAGTAGAATTGCTAGACAAAAGACATTGCCTTAACCCATAATTTTTGAATCACCCAGAATTTATACTCAAAATATACACCATCATCATTGCAACCCAAAACACTAGTGGGCGTTGTATCCCTAGTGGTTTGATATAAGGATAGAGCTCCTCAATGCTCACTTTGTTAATGAATTTGGTTTTGTTATACACCTGTGGTTGAATTTTTGTCGACTTGATGGCATGTTAGGACTTTGCTTATATACTTGTGACTGGACATGCATATCATATGGAATAGTATTATTTTAGAATTAGGATTAGGATAATTGTGGATTCAACTAACTTCTATCAAGTTCGACTATCCACTAGAATAATCTTATGCCCAACATTTGCAATATAAGAGGAGACCTTTAGTTTGTATTCTGACAAAACATTATTTGCTCATCCAAAACATCATGTATGTGATCTACATCATGGCACCAAACACCATTATTTTACCCCAACGGAAACTACAAAGAAAGGGAGGTACCACGTATATGAAGCTTAAAGAAGAAACTATAACTAAGATTTGAGAGGAGAAGTCATTATGATTGACAATTTCAAATATCTGTGTCTCTTTCTCTATTTGATCTCATAGGTATGTTTAATGATTCCCACATTATACCAACACTCTGATCATAAACCACCATCACAACTCAAATTACTGGCTATTTCCCTCAGCGCCGCCTCCCGGGAACTTGAAAGTCTCTACCCTCTGTTTGCCACCTCTGTTTCTTTCTCCTCGATTTCTTGCGCCGCTTCTCTTGCTTTTGTCCGAAATTCAAAACTGATCTATAGCCATGTACGTCTTCATTATAGGTAAATAACTCGACAAGCATTATCATCCCATGGCTTAGATTATTTTCATATGATCTATCAAGCACCAAATTAATTATGTATGGAAATGTAATGCAACTATCATCAACCACTATGACTAACACCACAAAGGTCCATAAAGAAAATTTTAACTTCACCAAATTAAGCTTCGTACTAATCATTCTATGTATAGATAAGATAAAATTTTGTAACTTACAAGTCCAACACTACCCGAATCAGATATGAATATTTTTCCAACTAAAAGATTAAAACAATTTTACACTTTCTGCCAATATATACGCCAACTAATCCAGAGATTTCCAATTTCTGCAGATCTACCATTTCAACAGGTGTAGCATGTGAAATTGGTCAAACTTTCAACAAATTAATCGTACCCAATTTTGGTTGTAAGGTCTGGATAAAGTGTCTCTAGTTCATGAAAAACCTAAAATCCCCCATATCAAACACCATTATTTTACAGATCTTACCAGAATCAGCAATGATAGAACAACTTCATCCAGACAGCAATGATAGAACAAATCCTGCCACTGGTATCAAGATTTGTTAACAAGAGACAGCTTAGATTTGAGAGGATAAGTCATTATGACAACTTCAAAGATCTCTGTATTTCCGACGTGAAATAAGGATGTTTTCGGAAATATTGATCGTAAATGTGAGTCGCAGCTCAGGGAAATTCAATGGTTAGACTAGCAGGGTGATGAAGATGAAGGACTTCAACCGGATCAACTGATTTCTCTAAACAAGTTAAGGAAATATTATGAGACCTTGGTTGATACGCAGGAACTTCATTATCTTCAAAAATCTAGATTGAGATGGTTTTTAGAGGGAGAAAGAAACACCCGCTTCTTTCATCAAATAGCAAGAATCAGAAGAAGAAGAAACTCTTTTGCCAAACTAAAGATAAATGGGGCATGGGTGGAAGATAAAATGGCAATAAAGGATGGGATAGTTGATCACTTCCAAAAAGTTTTTTCTTCTGATGATGACTCGCGGGTTTCGCTTGAAGGTATGAATTTTAACACCATTTCTTCTTCTGATGCTAGTTGGCTAGAGAGAAACCTGGATGATGCTGAAATTTTGCTAGCTCTTAAGAATCTAGGACAAGATAAAGCTCCAGGTCCGAATGGCTTTCAAGTCTCCGTTATAGTTAGTTGTTGGGACTTTATGAAGAATGATATAATGAAGGTGGTCAGGGATTTTGAGAGATGGGGAGTTATTAATTGGAGACTCAAATACACTTTTATTTCTATAATTCCTAAGAAGTCTAATGTGGAGGAAATCAAAGACCTTCGTCCTATCAGCCTTACCGGTAGCATTTACAAGGCTATCTCAAAGGCTCTAGCAGAGAGATTGAAGATTATGTTACCAAAGCTCATCTCTAATCACCAAAGTGCTTTCATTAAGGGTAGGCAAATCACTGATAGCATCCTCATTGCTAATGAATGTCTAGATTATAGAATCAAAGAAAAGAAGCCTAGAGTAATTTGCAAAGTTGATCTTGAAAAGGCGTTTGATCATGTGAAATGGTCTTTTTTTGATGAAGTGTTGCTTCGAATGGTTTTGGAGATCGGTGGAGAACTTGGATTAAGGGTTGCATAGAAAATGTTCCTTTTCTATTCTTGTTAATGGCTCTTCCCATGGTAAATTTTCAAGTCAAATGGGTCTCGTGTGAGACCCCTCTCTCCTTTTATGTTCTTACTTGTTTCGAGGTGCTCAATATCATGTTTGAGAAGGCTTCTCCTTGGTCTTTTGGGGGTTTTTTGGTTGCTAATAATGGTACTAAAGTTACTCATCTGCAATTTGCGGATGATACTTTAGTCTTTATGGATGCTGCAGTTGATCAAATTCATCTCTTAAAACATATTCTTCTTGTTTTTCAATATGCTTCTGATCTTCCTACAAATTTTTCTAAGTGCAGGGTCTTGGTGTTGGCGAAGTTTCAAATATTAATGAGTTAGCTGAAGTTTTTGGGTGCACTTCCGAATCTTTGCACGCCATCTATCTTGAATGCCCCTTTGGTGATAATTCAAGGTCAAAGAAAGTGGGATATGATCATTGAATTTTGTAAGAATAGGTTGGCTAATTGGAAGAAAAGATTTCTCTCGGAAGATGAAAGCTCACTTTAACTAAAAGTGTTTTACTTGGTGTACCTGTTTACTATTTTTCCCTCTTTATGGCTCCAAAGTCTGTTATTAAGAAAATTGAAAAATTCATTAGGAGTTTTCTGTGGGACGATTGTAACGGGGGAAAGAAATACAAGTGGGTCAAGTGGTCTACGGTTTGTAAACCTCCGAATAGGGGAGGCTTGGGTATAAAAAGTCTTTCTCATTCTAATAGAGCGATGCTCATGAAATGGTGGTGGAGGCTAGGAAGGGAGAAAATTATTGTGATTTAAAATCATTAGTGAAAAATATGGAATTACTAATTTAAGTTAGAAAACTAAACCACTAAAGGGGGTTTATGGTTCTAGTGTGTGGCGACATATATACTCTGTCTCCAATCATTTCTTTAATAATGTGCAATTTAAGGTTGGAAATGGTGAAACAATGCGCTTTTGGGAAGATCAGTGGCTCCATGAAGGTATTCTCTCTTCTTTATATCCTAATCTCTACCAATTGTCTACCCTTAAAGGAGCTTATTTTGTTAAGCAATGTTGTTCTACTTCTCTTTCTTCTTTTATTGGGATTTGGGGTTTCACATTTAAGACTCTATGATATTAAAATTGAAGAACTTTCTTCTCTATTACTAGTTCTTCTAATTCTTCTATAGATGAATTGGAAGAGGATGATGATTTGGAAGAATCATAAGTCGGGGTTATTCACGTGGCATCTCATGCATGAGCTTGAAGTTGGTGATACGAGATGTGGTCTCCTTCCCAAAAGAGAAAATTTGGTCTACTAAATGGCCTCATAAGGTGGGGTTCTTTTTATGGAAGGCCACTCTAGGTCGTCTCCCTACTTTAGATAACTTGAAAGAGGGTAGTGCTCGACTACTAGTTAAAGCAACCCACAAACAAATATTTGCAAGCTTTGTGATCTTTTTGCGGAAGATGCGAATCATTTGCTTTTGTCTTGTCCTTTTGCGATTGAGGTTTGGCATTACTTTCTTTCCGGTCACGAATTTTGGGGTCTCACGGCCCGGACCGTGTTAGGAGGTTTTGAAAAATTGGAATAGTTGTCATCTCTCTTTTCAAGCTAAGGAACTTTGAGATAGATTACCTGCTAGCATCACTTGGAGTTTATGGAAGGAGCGTAATGCTCGTACTTTTGAAGGGAATCAAAAACCAAGCGAAGCTATCATTACCGAGATAAAAATTCAGACTATTCACTGGGCTTCTGATAGACACATTTTTGTGTCTGATTTAATCTCAATTGTATATTTTGTTAGTGCTCATTTTGTACTGATATTGGCTTTTTATGTCTTTATAGGTGTTTTTGGAGAAATAAGCTTTTGGGGAAAATTGGCCGAAAAGTGGTATTTGCGCTCGTGGGAGAAAATCACTAAAGGCACCCCTCATTTGGATAAATGGCACTCAATTACTAAGGGGCATCCACTTGCTATTTACACCCCAGGTCACCCCAAGTGTTAAAGACACCGGGAAGTTGGTTATGAGGCACTCATCATCTTCCGTTTAAACTCTATTTTGGGAAACTGGTTTGATGAAGAACAGATTGGGGTTCGGATTTTGGAAGGGTTTTAACGAGATTCAATCATGGATTTCAATTGTGTTGGGCCTGTTTGGATGAAACAGGATGGTAATGGAGTTTGAATAAGAAAAGGAGCAGACTTCAAGAGAGACACGAGTATGGATAAAACACGCGGTTTGAAACTGGGAAAGATTTGGGCTGAAGTTACTTTGATTTTCTAAATGATATGGTTTGGTTTGGGCCTGCTGATACGAAACAGGGGTTCGTAAAGTTGGTTGCAAAGAAAAGCATTCACGATAAAAAGAATGGGGAGATATTCCGGGATATGTTTCTCGATATACATTGGATTTATTTTTGGAATTACGTGAGCTTGAAGGGAATATATTCTTCCAGGATCGATACATAGTAAATACTCTAGAGTTTGGAAAGTTTTGGAGATCTCAAAGACGCGTAAAGAAAGCAAATAAGAGGTCGAATTTTTGCCGAAAGAAAGAGGAAAAGATATGGAAGATTTAATCGAGCTATTTTTCATCCTGTGGATATATATAGAGTTGGGGGAGGTCAAAGAGAGGTGGTCGGGATTTTAGGGAGCCAACAGAGGGCTCTGCACGAAGAAATCACGATTCTGAGTTGCAAGAAAGCGCAGTGGAGAAAGAAGAAGAAGACGAAGAACAAACCTTCAAAGTCTGTCATGAGCGGTCTTAAATACAACGACATCATTAATAAAGTATCGTTGTTCAATGAGTCTTATAAATCGTAATAATGACATCTCGTAACACTAGTGCAGCGTTGCAAAACTCTGTTTTCATATATTTCTCAATAAGAACACCTTTTTGAGCCATGTTTCTATCTTTTGGGTGCGTTTTGAGCATGAGGAGTTAAACCCCAACACTAGGACAAAGGAGGAAGCTAATTTTCATGCATGTGGTAATTCTATTTATTTCTTATATGACTTCTTGCACTTGATTTAATTGTTTTATGATTTTCACTAATTAGTTGTGATTTCGTTTGATGACGTATGCTTAGTTTTAGTACTTTGGATGCGTCATGCTTGTGATTTACAATTAATCTTTTAAAAATCTACTTTCGGCAATGAATTAGAGTCAATAAATTTGAGCTATAAATGTCTAGAATTATTAGTTGAACCACATGAATGTAAGAATTGGTGGAATCTTGAGTCTCAGTAATCTCTCGATATCGTGACAAACTTGTGAATATATTTTCTTTGTTTTTAGTATTTTTAAACCAAATCTTTACAAGTACGAGTGAACGACAACTTCATCGCCACTTTACTATAACTTGTTAAAATCACATCAGCTTCCGTTCATCCGTCTATACAGGGTGTTGCAATTAATGATGGGATTGTTAACTGGAGTCATAAATTTTTTGATCCTCATTAATTTCCATGTTTTTTTCTTTCCTTTCGTGTTTTTGGGTGGAACACTAGTTTAGTTCCATTGTTTTGATCTCTTTCATGAAATGGAGATCGGGTTTGTATTTCTTGGTCTCTATCAATACAATTTTGTCATTATCGAGCAAAAAAAAAAAAGATTAATATGATGTTCTTACCTCAACGGTGGAAAAATGAACATAAAACTTACGAAAATATCGAAATCCTTGAAACTGATTGCATTCTTCAAGAGAAATAGGTACTGCTGAGCAAAACTACCTCCACACTTGAACAATTTCAAGATTTTAAGCAGAATTTGAAAGGTACGTTTTAGGAGCATACCTGCACGGATATCAATTGTTTTAAGTGGGGATAGTCAAATTCAAGTTCAATCTTTGTTTAAAGTGGGGATAGTCAAATTCAAGTTCAAATCATTTTAGCAGAATTTGTTTTAAGTGGGGATAGTCAAATTCAAGTGAGGCAAAAATAAGAAAAAAAAACAAGACAAGACTAAGCAATGGGCCGGGTTAAAGAAAATGAGACCCGCATCCCCTGCTTGGGTCCTCTTATTTAAGCGATTGCGTTTAGGGTTCATTTCTCTCCTCTCCTTCTCAGATTGATCCTTGCCGCCTCTCACCCTCTTTGTCTCTGCGGCCTCAAACAACCACCACCACAGATCAATAGATCATGGCTTGTGATGTTTTTGATGATCATCAACGACAATATTTTCATACTTAGCATAATGATATCTCCTCTCAAATGTATTATTTTGTATGTTACTTTTTCTACATTTCATTTTTATTATTTCTGTTATCAATTAACATTAATTGTGTCCTGTTTTTTTTTTTTTTTTCAAGGTGATTGATTACGGCATACCGAGCATGGATCTATAAGCAACTTGTCGGATTTATGCGTGGGTTTTCTCTCCCTTGTATGTTTGGGGTAAGTTTAATTTCCTTGTTTCTTTTGACCTTTCTTTACTAACTTTTTCAATCTCCTAGTTGTCTGTAGTCATGGTTTAACCTGACACAAACCATTAGATCTACTGTCTTCGATGCTTAACTTAACTTAGTTTTTAGATGCATGATTCCATTTGATACGTATGTCCTAGATCTACTGTCTGATTTATGAGCATGCTTCCATGATCTACTGTCTTAAATTGGAGGATATAGCTTTTTTGAGAAAGACTTGGAAATCTAGAGGAGATTAATGTTACAGTGTTGATTTAAAATATATATGTCCTGATTTCATATTTGTCAAATGCAGGGGGCTCGGAAAGAGCTAAATGACAATTTTCTTCTCCATCGCTCTATTCCTTCTCGCCATCTCAGTAAATTCAGGTAATATGGCTGTAATTCTCCATGCATGTTCTTCATATACAGAAAAATATCAACCGTTTCATGTTAATCTCTTTGATTGTTAACGATTAATTACCTTACCAAGCGATCTATCTAACTTGCAGAATCAGCTATAGACCAAAACCTTCCACAAAGGACAATGTCAATACCAACATTCAACGTGCTGAATTTCGGTGCTATCGGCGACGGTGTTCACGGTGACACTCGGGTTAGTACCCATCATCAACTAATCAGAAATTCATTTTAATTTTGGCAATAAGTTGAATTTTCATGAGTTAGTTTAGTTTAAGTCTTCAATTGGAGGATATAGCTTTTATGAGAAAGATTTGGAAATCTAGAGGAGAATAATGTTATAGTGTTGATTTAAAATAGATGTCCTGATTTCATATTTGTCCAATGCAGGGGGCTCCGAAAGAGCTAAATGATATTGAAGTTGTCAGACTTGGTCGCAAAAACACAAAGGCTGTGAGGTATCAAACTTTGTCAGTAGTTATGAGTTTCGTATGCATATGACTATTTAAGAATCATGTAGAACTGTTTGAATATGGTACATATTAGATGGGTGGCCAATTCTGGAATAAAATGCACGGCGACATGAGTTTACATACTAGCAAACAGTGTTTCGATTATTGTGGGAGAAAGTGGTCATAGGATACAAACTTGAGAATTTTGGATTTTTATTGTAAGTCTAATGTAGCTGATGCATGATAAGGAACTTATTCTATAAATGAAGGATGATGCATAAAATCAATTGAGATACATGTTTTCATTGACAATATCATTGATTTTAATACGGTTTGATGAATTTGTACTGCTTACATTTGATAAAGCTCTTGTGACTTTTCTGGTGGTATGTTTTGTATTTCATATCTTTCAAATCCTACGAATTTTGTTCATTTGTTTTAGGTCTTGCAGTTTCTACCAAAATATCAAATACGAAATTTTATACTATCTTTTCTATGAATATGACCTTACAAAAAGACCAAGTAGAAAATCAAGCAACCATTTGTTATCGATTTATGCCTAGTTTTAGAAACTTCCATAATGATGAAGTGCAAACTTTATTTGGACGCTATAGAGATATCATCAGAACTGGATATAGGGGTTCTCTCTAAATTTATTTAGATTTAAAGATATGAAGCTGTAGAAGACTCAACATTAACCGCATGTACTTATCCTATTATGATAAGAAAAGTAATTCAACAGACTTGAGATTACTTGGTCCTTTATAACCGACGAATACGTGTTTAGTATTTTCGATGTATCTTGCAGGCTATGTTGTCAAAGGTGCCAAAGTGGCCTCATTCTGAACTTGGGGTCCACGCAGTGGGCAAGGAGATGCCACTTTAAAAGGAATGATTTAAAGGGTTGTCGAGTAGTGATTTAAAACTAAAAAAGAGCGATTCTTTCGCCTTCATGACAGGCATGAGAGGCTACTAGTGATTGACAGATTAGTAATGAGAGATGAAAAAGAGTATGAAATGAGGATAATTTGAATATTGAGCTTATTCATTGTTAACTGCAGAACAAAATTAGCTATCCGTAGTTGTTTAATAGCATAGTGTGATTAGCATATGTAATTTTCTTCGATTTGTTCAATATTGAAGTCAAGTTTTAATACCTATTGCTTTGCATCGACTCACAACTGAGCGCTTCAATTAGGAGGCACACTCTACAATTTTTTTGTCATATTATGTTTGTCCAACTTGTGAGTATTTTAGCCTTTGAATGTGTTGTTTGCTGAATTTAGAACCACTTGGTTAGGCACAATGTTAACTTTAGATTTGTTGACAGGATAGATACTTATCTAAACTTGGTTTACATTGTCATCGTCTATCTGGGAAGTTTTTTGGAATAGGCTATATTAGATAGGAAAGAAAATCTGCAGCTACATTAGGCTTTGGTTACCGAAATTTTAGTATAATTCATATTGGGAATCTCGTATTTAGTACCACTTGTTTAAGAGTTTAATGCTTTACTATAGGTCTTGCGAAATTCTTGGATGAATTAGAACATCGAGAGGGTGGTACTGCAAGTCCGATTCACATGAACTGCAGTATGTCATGATGATCTTACGTAAGGTCTCGTTGAACAACAATTTGTTTTCGAGTTTTGCATCGTTTAAGAGACATCTATTACTAAGGAAGTGCAAATTTTATTTGGATGCTATAAAGATATCGGAACTGAAAAAGTACTTATCCTATGTATGCTAGGAAATGTAACACAAGCCCTTGAGGTTACTTGGTCTTTTATAATAGAGTTTGTCAGATGAATACTTGTGTAGCACCCTACATATATCTTGCAGATTTGGTTATGTCAGTTCTTTGAATTTCTTAACGGATAATTCTTTGTTTGCACATGTTTGGAGCCATAAAGGAAGTCAAATTATTACCAAACTAGCGGGGCCCAATGCCATGAAAACAAGCGATTTGAAGGGTCTTGCAGAAGTATTTGTTGGTGTGCCTATCACAATATTATTTTTCGAAGTTGGAAAGATAATAGTGGAATATAGAAGATGCACAAGTAAAATTTTTGGATCCCAGGATTGTATATCTGTTCAATCCAACTGAGGTACTACTGAAAGAGCGAATCATCGTACGCATTAGATCCGACTCAATAGTTGTTATCAAGGCATTCAAAGCTAGAAGGTTACCTTGAAAGTTATACTTATAGATAGTATGGCTAAATTAGGAGCTAAGCTGCTTAGAAATTAAAGGAGAGTTTTCTTTTATAGGCCAAGTTTTTTTTATTAACTATGGAAATTCCAGATAAGCTTGTTTTAGATTTTGTTGAGTGTGTGGAGTTTGCTTGGAATGTAGGCAATTTTTTTTTTTTTTTTTTTTTTTTTTTGATCAGAAGAGAAGATTTTATTAGAGGGAAAGAATGTACAAAAAGCAGTCTACCAATGGTAGATGAACACAAAGGCAAACTAACTAATACGTAATTCCAATTTATTACAGAATGTAGGCAATGTTCCATGAGTGTTTTACAATTTTTTGGTAAAGAAAAGACTAGCATGGACATCTGACCCTGTTAAAATGCAGTGAACTCGGTAAAATTACACGAAGATGTATGATACATTGATACCTTTCAATTTACAGTGATATATCTCACAGTTGTAGTCTTCTAATGGGTAATTAGCAACAACAGTCGCCAATAAAACTGGGTAATCCTAATGGGTCGGGTTAAATAAAATGAGATCCACCCCCTGTATTCATATTTAAGTGAAGAGATTGCGTTTAGGGTTCATTACTGTCGCCCCTTTTAGATTCATCCTTACCACTTCTCACTCTCTCACTCTCTGTCTTACGACGCCCCTAAAACAACCACCATCATCACAGATCAATAGATCATGGCCTCAGATGTAGATGATGATGATCAACAACAACTACATACTCAGCACAATGATTTCTCCTCTCAAACGTAAGTTATAGATCTACTTTTCTGCATTTCACTGTTTATTTTGTTTTAAGAATGAATATAAATCAATTTTTGTTACTTTGTGTATTCAGGAGATTGATTCCCGGTGAATAGACTTCATGATTGATCTAAAAGCAGCCTCTTGATTTATGCTGACACATCCGGGGAGGCTGTGCAATCTGGTATGATATATTCAGGTAAGTTTAATTTGTCAAATGCTGATGGCTACAAAGATATCAGAATTGAATATAGGGTCTCTGATCTGTGTTAATTTAAACTGTCGAAGACTTAACTCTTGCCAGATGCCACTCTATGCAAGTACTTAACTATGTATTATAGGAAATGCAACGTAGAGTAGAGGCTATTTGGTCCGTTATAATAGAGATTGTCTCGATGAAATACCGTTTAGAACGTGAGATGTATTTTGCACATTTGATTTCGTTAAACGCTGAATTTTAACAGATAATTCTTTGTTTGCAGCAGGTCGTGGATCTATAAAGGAAGTCACACACACTGTTACCAAACTAGCAGGGTCAATCGCAGGAAAATAAGTGATTTCAAGGGTCTTGCAAGAAACGAGCGAGTTGGATTACAACTTGGAGATACATCATAGAGCTCGTCTTTTTCATGATGATCATCAACAACGACAACAATAACATACTCAGCACAATGATATTTCCTCTCAAACCTAAGTAATACAAAAGCTGCTCATCATAATTTGCAGCAGTCAAAAATATATGAATTTATTGCAACCTGCGGATTAAATAGCAGACCATTCCTCGGATAAGTTTATTATGCACTACCAGGGTAATATATATGTGTAAGTATGTGCTTTTGTTGAATTCAGATAAGTTTGTTGAAGCATGTTTATTACTGATTAGTCATGTTTCAGTATATTGCAACCTGGGACATTATTGATTAAGATTTACCATCAATTCAATTTTATGCTATCTATGATGGTGCATATATATTGCTTCCTTAGTTGGATTCCAGTTTAATAGTGTTGCACACCATAAAACTAAGAATCAATTGTCAATCTAAACTGCATTTTGAACTTCAATCACCTAATACTTATTCCAACAGGCGGATGTGGATAAGAGGGTCTTGTAGGCTCTTGGTTAAGTGCAATTTTGCTCTAAGTAAAAAATCAGTATGAATGTCGCTGAGTTTGTAAATTGGACCTGAAAGATGTTCGTGGGAACTGAGATTTTATTTGTCCTTGAGAACCATGCCAAGTTTTATCCTCTCATGACATGATATCTTCTCACTGAGTTTAAAAAGGCAATAGATCATTTCAGCATGACTTTTATATATATCCTTTCATGATAGTGTTTTTAGATGTCCGTAGATTGTGTGTTCCTAATCATGATTACCAGAAGCATGTAATCGAACCTGAAGCATGTAATCGAAATAAAAAGTAAGCATAATTGGAGGCTGATAATCTAATATTGAGAACTTGAAATGTAATTTGCAAATTTTTTGATTTTGTTAATTGCTGAGAAGTTGTGGCTCTGATTGCAACATATTTTGTGGGTCAACAGCCTTGAAAACAAGCAATTGAAGGCTCTTGCAGGAAGCCCAAGAGTGACTGAGTGAACTTAATCCGGAGCTACATGCATAGTGGATGCCCATATTTTTGGTTGTGTATTTTTCTTCTTTGGTGTGTGTGCGCGTCTGATATATATGTATTCAAGATGTGTGGTAAATGTTGAGTTTCCCATCAAGTGGTGTAATATGTGGACTGGACGATGCGGATGCTGAACCAGTAACAATATATATACATTGTGTTACGCTTGCTGGTCCAGCATGTATTGTGAATTCTGACCCTGTTAAAATGCAAAAAACTCGTAAAGAAAATACAGTTACACTTGTTCTCCACGTACGCCAATATTTTGATTACGATTTTGTCCACTGGTGTGTATATATGAAGTCCTCGGTCATCTAACGTAGAAACTCACTTGCACGCTGCAGCTATAATCTACCATGACATACTCCTTGGTCATCGTAGCATACTTAATAAAAACATTTATTTAATCGAGTGATATTGGTTTGTGATTTTGGGAAAATAGAAAGTGCTTGAGATTCATTTTCAATTTTCTTCTTCCACAAGCCGAAGGTTAGAACATGAGTCAGGTAATGATTTGATCCCAGTACCTTTCAGAATAATCAAACCTGTTAAAATGCAGTAAACTCAGTAAAATTACACTTGCTACTCCACATTACGACGTACAACCAACCTTTCGATTGCTATGCCATCCATGTTACGGTTGTATAATCTCTTTGGTTGTATGGTGTATAGTCCCGTAACTGGGAGCACAGTCTACCACCACTTGTTTAGTAACGGGCCGGGTTAAAGAAAATCAGACCCGCATCCATACCCCTCCTATAGTCCTCCTATTTAAGCGATTGCGAGTAGGGTTCATTTCTCTCCTCCTTGGACAGATTCATGCTTGCCGCCTCTCACAAATTTCCTCCCTGTTTTGGGCTGTCTCCAAATCAACTACCACAGATCAATTGATCATGGCATTTGATGTTGATGATGATCAATTACAACTACATAATCAGATAATGATATCTCCTCTCAAACGTAATTAGTAGATGTTACTTCTTCTACATTTCAATATTTATTGTAATTTGAATGAATATCAATCAATTCTTTTTTTTTTTTTTTTTTTTTTTTTTTGTTTGTTTGTTTGTTGTAGCTCTTTAGTTTTGCTTTTTCGAATCCCAGGTGATGAAGTTGAATTCAATATTCACGACTGTCATCAGAGACTTTGTCTTTGTGCAGTTGTTTGATTTGAAATCTATGTTTTCTGATGGTTTTTGTTTTTACGGTTTTATCTTTTGCAAGTTCCAGATGATGAAAAGGGATTTAAAACATCACAGCGGACATAGACTGTTGTCTTTGTGTCGTTGTTGATAGTAAATCTATATTTTCTGATGGTGTTTCTTGTTGATATTTCAAGGTTTCACCCTTTGATTTATCTTAGTTTTATGTTTTATAGTTGAGAACTGCTAATATTGAATCAGATCGAAAGATCTTTGAAACGTTATTCATTCTGAGTGTTAAAAGATTTGAGATTGAGGCGCTATGATGAAAACAAACCTCCTACTTATTCAGAACGCGAGTATAAATGTTGTTTTGGTTTCTGCTCCCATTAATACGCGTTTCTTTCCTGAATGGTCATTTTTTTTGATCGAAAGATCTATGAGTCCCCGTTAATTCCTTATAATATCGTCTGGGATTCGTCATATTCTGGTTTTTAAGTGGGTTTTAAAAATTATTCAAGTTTTGTATCTAAACTAACCAGTGCGTTATAATGATTTAGATCTAATTTCAGTGAATCGTGTTTTTGATTTTTCTTTTGTGAAATTGTGTTTCGTATATTCGTGCTTTGGTTTGCTGAATAACTGGGTTTTCCAAATGCAGATGGCCCAAGTTCAAGAACATCTTGTTAATCAGCAGCTTCAGCATGTTTTGATTGACATCAGAAGCCTTCTGCTAAAAGCTGACAAGGATGATGATGAGAAAAACAAGGGTGACGATGGGAAAAAAGAAGACGAAACAAGGTTGTTGAGAATGAAGCATTTAGAAGAGAAGATCGAGAAAATGCGCTAGATGATGTCAGAATAAAATCAAACCTCTTTACCATTCTGCTTGGAGGCGTCACTAACTATAACATATCCCAGACTAGTGTTTTGAAGCTCATATTTCTGATGATCTTAACTGTTTTTATGCTGTATGGAACTTAGGCAATTGGTTGGGTGTCATTTTGGGAGATACAGAGGGTTAAGAAGGAGATGCGGAAACTTTACAAATATCAGGGGCTCATATACGGGGAATGTGCAGAATTAAAAGACGAAATTGATGAGAGTACAACCACTAAGGAGCCTGTTTTTGTTTGGAAATTCAAGGAATTTAAAAAGAACATTTCCCTGGAGAACAAGAGAATTGTGAGCAAAGGAATTTCATTCGGGCTATTCGTATCGTTTGTGGTATCCCTCGCCTTTACTACTTGTCTTCCATTATTGCTGCTAATTAACCTCCGCCGATCTTTCCATCAGCAAGAGTAACCCTATCAACACCATATGTGAATTGAAGAACAACTGTCTACTTCTTTTCTCTTTATTTTATTCGATTATCGGCTATGAGGACTCATTTATGGTTTGTTTTTAGTTCTACCATCTTCGGCATTACTTTAGATCAACTTTGTACACATTTTGGTGTTTAATTAGGATACTTTTAATTAATTCGACAGAAAGTTATTAGCTTAAGTGTCTAGATTTAATCTGTGGTTTTCTCCCAGGAACTTGAAATTTGAATAGTATTATTGATAGCAGTATGGTCTCATAGCACATTCTGATCATCACAACTCCGGTTTTTCCCTCGACGCCGCCTCACTTACTCTCACCCCTAGTCTCCACTATAGCTCAATAATCTACAGCACTATTAGGGCTTGGGAGTTTGTTTGATTTTACTGGAATGCCCTCAATCAATCTCAAAATCCCAATGGACACTTTAACCGTAGTCCAGTTATGTTATTAACATTTCCATAGCCACACTAGCGCACTACTATACTGTGACACTAGATTATGGTGCGGCTGAGAATTGAACTCGCGTGGTACGTATCGACATAGAATCACCTTGGGTACGCAAAGAAGAACTAGAAATTCTATCTGCACTAAGAATTAGAAGGATTTGAACTGCACAAAGTAACAGTGCTCGAAAATCTGATATAGCCAAATAATTTTCATCATTTCGAAGTCTATAAATACTACAAAGTCATACCAATAACAATAAGTGTATCTGATTAGGGAAAAAAAGTAAAAAATAAACAGTAAGTGCACTTGTATTGTATTTTACTGTCATCTTGAGGCCACAAAGTACCTACAAAGAGCACAAAGTTTGGGATCAAGCGGGGAATTTTAAAGGAGTAGATGTAATGATAATAGATCAACTGATGATAAGCATTATTATTATCAACTGAAATGCTTCCTCGATCAGATAATAGCATGATACTATAAGCAGGATTTTTGTGTCCTCAATAACCTTTGAACCCATCTGGAGTCCTTCTACAATCTTTGTCCCACCACTAGCAACCAAAGAATTTACAACTTATGGTGCGTGTTGCTTACCGGAATCAGTGATCAAGAGGGGAAGGGGGAAGAGGGGATGGGCATTACATGAGAATTAAGCTAATAAGCTAATAATAGACAATCTGTCAAAAGGGGGCAAGGTTGTCCAATATTTCCTTTCTTTTTCTGTAGAGACTAGGCAATCATAAATCAAGCTGAATAATCTGAAAGTGAACATGCTGGAACAAACAAACAACTTGAATCATATCTGAATTCTACAAAAGAATGGTTACAAATAATACTATATGATTTCGAATTTTCTCAGATTTTCCTTCACTGAATAGAAACTCCGGTTATCGCTAACTTCATAGCAATCTCAAACGAGGGTTCTCATACTTTTGTTCGATGGTGTCTCCTATTCTTTCTTCTCGTTCGAGCTATTGGGATATGTAAAAGTCATCAAAAATGAGTTCAAGTAACATTCAAAGTGGCAAAACCAGAGCAAAGGATACCAATAACAAACAAGAAAATATAAAAACATTGGAAAATACTAGAATTCAGAAATGAAGCCAAAGCATTAGAGTCATGGAGCTTTAAAAAACAACATCGCCATAAAAGCATCGTTCAAGTAGAATTTCATCATTTGCTTTGCTTTGCCATAATACAAAAACAAACCATTCATGGTGAAACTAAAACATAATGTTTATCAAGAACCAATCAATCAAGGTTGCTCTCATTTGGTAATGAATCCCAACAGCGGGCATAGGCCCACATCCCAAATTTGAAGCAACTCTGAAATAAAACAGCCATTTAATGACACTAAAAAACCCCAAATGAAAAGAACCAAAAGATGAAGAATTTACCTTGGTCGATCCGGTTTTAATTTTCAGATCGTAGTGATTTACTGTATATATGTAAAATTCATTGAAGCTCTACAAGAAAGAAACACACTGACTTCACTATCATTGACTACAGCGGTAGAGAGAGTCATGACGATTCCTTATCTATACTTAAACTACCCCTTCCGATGGCAGAAGGAGAACAAATTGCACAAAATAAATAAATTATGAGCCTAACATGAAACAACATATACGAAATCAAAACTTAAAAAGAAAATGAAGAGTTTACAAGCAACAGAAACAAACTCAACCAAGGAAATACTACAATGAGAAACTTGAATTTTGAGAGGAAAAATCATTGTGTGGGTGAGTAGATCATCATCAACATCAAGACAAGTTCTTTATTTTCTTCTGGGATTTTCATAGAAATCATGAGACTAGTGGTAATAACCAGATAGGTGAGGGATAATCATAAAAATTTCTTATAGGGTACCTTATGCTTAGGGTATATAAGAGAAGATTAAACTAGAGCATATCCGACGGTTGGAGATACTTAGGGTTTGACATAAAGGTAGCAGTCGCGTTAGGGTATTGGAAGCCGGGAGACTTTGTAGTCATAAAGGTAGCCCTCATGTCCTTGGGATAGCTATTCGAAAATGATTTGTGACTTCCAGAATCTCTACTCCCAACATTTTCAAAATAGTAACTATTTTGAAAATGGTCATGTCTACGTCGTTATAACTATTTTGTCAAATTCTTTCGTGAAAAAAACCTTTTTTTTTTTTTTTTACTTAAACACAAAATGATAAGGCTATGTGATCGTGTCCAAACAACCCGGTGTAGTTCCTACTACCAATATAAGACTAAATTTACATAATTTCAAGATCGAATTGCCTCTGTCCTAAGAAGCTAATTTTGGTGGCGCTAGTTTCGTACATGTTGTGCCCATGTTCTATAACAACAACTTCAGTTTACATGATGAGGCGAATTTAATCATCATGTCTGGTAATTATCTTAAATTGAGAACAAAAAACATTGTAAATAGGCATTTTGGGCTTCGATTTTGTTTATTCATACTCAATGCAACTCTGGCAGATTTAAAATCCAACAATTTTACTACTAAACGTTGCTACGAACTGCTGGTGGAAGAACCTACAGATTGCACTTTCTCAAGGCATCTTTGGAAGAAGGAAATTCCCCCTAAGGTGAGTCTTTTAGTTTGGACATTGTTTCATAATTCTCTGCCTACCAAAGACATGCTTATACATAGAGGTGTTGATATTCCCAACGATATTTGTGTGCTCTGTAATGTGGAGAAAGAAAATGATACACATTTGTTGCTTCACTGTGCTTATACACATGAAGTTTGGATGTATTTCATTAAAGCCTTGAGAATCTCTTGGGTTCTTCCTAGTACTATACAAGGATTCTTTGATGAATGGAACTACAGCATGTTAAGCAGAAGAAGTAGGGAGGTGGCTGCGGTGATGCACTTCGCACTGATTTGGCACATTTTGAATAAAAGGAATCAGAGAGTTTTAAATTTGGATCTCGTCGAATGTCTGTTATAGAACTCACATACAATATCAAACAGACGATAGTTCTTTGGTTTTGTAATAAGCAAACATTTAGATTCGCGAGTTGTAATAACATTCTTTTTAACTGGGAGGATACTATCAATATGTAAATCCCCTAGTTTATGTTTTCTTGGTATTTTTCCTTTTAATATAAAATTTTTTCATTCGAAAAAAAAAATCCAACAAAATAACAATCAAAATTATTTCCATGCATCTGACTATAAAACAGCATTAACAAAAAGGTAAATAAAAAATTGAATTATTTTTAAATTATGATTAATAATTTGATTTTTCATATAAAAACAACTGATAGGAGGATATGTAATAACAAGCAGAAGACTTAAAATTATAATTTAATCTTGTGGAAATTGAATAAATATCCCTCCTATTCTAAGCATGGGGAACATGTACTAATTCTAAGCATGGGGAACAGGTACTAATTTCTAGAAAGGTGACTTCACGAAGTTCTGAGGTGAAATTCATGCAGGTTTACGGAAGTTCCATGAATAAAATCTTTAATATTTACCCAACTAAAATATTTCCCGCTTTCTTTGGTTAATAAGCCCGTGAATTTGAATTCTTGGTTCTAAAAGACAAGCAAAATATGACAACCTTTCAATTGACCGAATATTCAAAATTCAAGTTGTAATATCCACCATTGTCATTCTGCCCAAAATAAAACAAATATCTAATACCCTAAGTTACTGTTATGCCCCTGAAGAGACAAACTTGTTTTGAAACTTTCGTTAAAAATCGGATCTGAGACTTCTGTCACAAGGGAGAAGAAGAACATGATCTCCAATCATCCTTTGAAATATGTGTTTCGGTGATGAAATCATCATCGTTTAATTACGATTGATTTAAAGCTATTATCCTCCCATACTCTAAAAAAAGTAAGTTCGATTTCTAGTTGTTTGATCTTAATTTCGATTCTGATTCAAAATTATCTATTATGTTTGATTTTTGTTTTAATTCTGAATTTGATCTACTCGTTGCTTCAGTATAAATATGAGATTCATTATCATTTGATCTTATTTGTAGCATCATGATGTTTGATTTTTGTTTTTCAATACCAACATATGGTTTGGCGCCGATTTTGTTCATAGTTTTATTGAATCTAGGGTTTTTAATCCAAATATATTAATCTTAATATGTTTTATCTTAAGTTTGTTTCAATTGAAGTATATATGCAGTGAAAATCTTATTCTCAATTGTTCATATTTTGTTTATGAATTTGTTCAATTTTCGTATGCTGTTGTTGTTCAATTTTTGTATGTTATTGTTGTTCAATTTTATTACGATGTTAATCAATTTTGTTGATTTCAAATGGATTTCTAAATCACTTATGGTGTAACCCACTCTACAGATTCACATGCTTGCAAGCTTAGTATGGAGTCAACAGTTGAATACTTGAAATCTAGTGTTTGTTCTAGATTGAAGCATTTGTCACCAATTTCAATTGAGCACCGGGAAAGGCGCTGGATAGACTTGTAGGGTGAATACGCGTGGAATAGGTGAGTTCGGTATGTAGACTAAAATCCTTTCCCTTTATTTCTTGTTTTATTTCTTTACAACTCAATTAGAGAACACGTAAAGGCAACCTGCAGTTTCGTGAAGGGGGGAATCCTCAGGCGCTACGAGGAAAGCGTAATTGTGGAAGTGAATACCTTGTAGCTTCGCAACCGGGAATGAGTGTAAGTATATTTGCATTAATGGTCGAGAATTCGTAATCCCATTAACACGGTGACTACCCACTTAGTCCAAAACATTCACAATCGCGACGCGGAGTAGCGTCAAGTACCTTCGCTTGTCGTATTGCAAGTTGTGCGAGGCTCGGACAGACGCGTAAAACCCATGTTCAACTCTTAAGAGATGTTCTCTAGTCGACCCGGTGCACTTGCTCACTGGAAAAGACTTTGGATTTGGAGGGCCGGATGAGTATGGTAGTTGATATAGATATGCATCTTGATCGATGATTTCATTGTATTTTGTTAAGAAGCAAAACTGTTTGATGTTCAATCTTCAACTTGTTAAAGGATCTCCAATGATACATTTTCTTTTATCGGAAGATCCACTAGAGTTAACGGTTCCCAGTAATTCTTTGGCCTCTTGTGCCATAACAGTATCTACTAAACGCTTACCTGTTGTACCAGTTAATGCTTGTGGTATGGTACCTTCTGTTCTAAGGCCAGGCACAATAGAACCACATATCCCCATCCTCCTGTTAAGAAGCCTCGATTTCTCCCCGCTGCTTGAGAGCAATCTCTTCCTTTCTTATCTTTTTTTCTTCAACCTGGTTGCATTTTAGAGTAATTGATACTCGTCGATATTCTATTGTTCATTAATTTTTATGCTAAAATGCATTGATATAAATTCTAATGTAGTGCTTTTATGATTCCGTGAATAATTGGTTTTTGCCAGTTGATACAATGTTATATCTTCAGGTATTATATGTGTTTTTTCCAGTTATTTTGTACATGCGGGAAGTTGGTTATTCATCAAGAATTATTTGTTTTTGTTGAGTTGCACCTGTGTGCATAATACACAGTCTGACATTAAAATACTTTCTACAAGTTGCACCTGGGTGCATAATGCATATTTTTGCAGGTTCTGCAGGTTAGACCTAGGTGCATAATAATCAGACCTGATAAGATTCACAATTTACAAAATAAAAATTTAATGCCTAATTATCTGAAATTATCTTCCCAAAAATCCATAATTTTACTTCACAATTTCAAAACATGGTTTTTCACAATTAACTTATTTTTTGGGTGCTTTCCGAAATTCCCTCTTTAACGAAACTACTAATGACGTAATCTATAGCTTTGGGTGCTTTCCAAAATTCTGTCTTGTCTAGTGCTTTTAGTGCACCAACCAGAGCCCAAATTCAGTCTTCATCAACACTTCCCGCTGCTTTTGTGTGATTGACAATGAATTATGTGTGTAACCAAATGGTAGTGCACCTTTGTCAAGGTTGTGTAACCAAATGAATTATGTGTGTAACCAAATGGTAGTGTGATTGTCAATGAATTAAGCATGCTACCAGGTTGAGTAACCAAATGGTAGTGCGCTTTGTCAAGAAATGTAAAATAGGTATCTAGTGGATCAACCCTGCAGTTCATTATTCAACAACTTTCCTACACTTGATTGGTCTCCAAATTCGCCATCTTAAGCATTCATTTTGTTTCCACTTCAGGATTATGATATAGTATCCCTCCTCTGAACTGTTTCTTGCAAGTCTGATTGTATTTTGTTCATATTCGCTTGTCAGGTACACATCTTTATAATCTATTAAGACGGATGGATGTGTGTAATGTTCGAATTTTTAGATTCTTTGTTTAGAGATGTATACTTCACACATTCAAGGTCTCAATATTAGCCCAACTTGAGCAAACTTGATCAAGAATGGGAAGCTCACGAGTGGCACCAAAACTTGACCGATGGGTATTGTTCTGATTTGTAGTGTTGTTCTCATTTGAGCTAGTTTTGGGTTCATGTTATGATAATCAAAATGAATTGATTGAGCTTTAACCGGGCTAAATTCCGGTACTTGGTTCGTCTGGAATTTACGTATGATAACTCGTTCCAATATCAATGGCACTTCATTTTTAGTTTAATAAAGACATCATTGTAGGATCGAATAAGAGAGAGGAGAGCACACGCGAAGCATTAAACGTCTACATTGATAATCAATTCGGTGTACAATTTCTCATGGCTCAACAGCCTATTTATAGTCTCACAAACTTGACGATCACTCAAACGACTTTCCTAACAAAGATCAAACTCTAAATAGAACTCTCTAGAACCAAAACACTTGTTTCTCAAGATACCTCGACTTCCAAATATAGTCTTGGTTTATTATTTCCAACAATCATTGACACGCTTTCACATAACAATATATGGGATCAGGCGTGTAATAGGAATGCCTACAAACTCAACAACAAGAAGAAAATCAGTTAAATTATAATTCAGGCGTGTAATTAGCTTTAAGATATAACAGAAGATTTACAAAATTTAAAACATAATCTACTAATTGGCACCAAACAGGTTCTTGACTAGCATCGATTATCATCAGAGTTTCTATAAACATTTATTTATACATTCAAGTAAAAACTAAATACTAAAGTTATTAACGAAAATTTCAATCAATGCTAGGAATTAATTAAACAAACTCAAACTAACATTTCTCCAAACCAAAAAGAAAAAACCAAAAAATTGGACTCCCTAAGGCATGTATGGCGCAAAAGAAGTCATAGAATCTTAAACTTCTGGTTCATCGGATCTTACTCGAGTAAGTTTTTCGCATCAGCAAGAATTGAAATTAACCGAATCAACACAAAGACTCCAAATTTATTAAGGCTGGCTGCTTATAAGGAACATGAGATCCTCGAAGGAGGTTCAACCATTCACCATCCAAATTCCTAACCAGCCAATAACTTAAATATGAGAGGAGAAGTCATCATGTTTAGAAGATCTTTTCCTGTCTTCACTTTGAGCTCAATGAGGGTGTGTGTAGTAACATATAACTAGATGACTGCTACAGCAGTGGAGGCCGCCGACAAAGAAGGAAAAACGAATAAGAATATGACCCTTATATAACTTATCATATTCTTACTGGGAATTTCTTTTATGTTTTCTTTGGAAAAACGGAACACAGGATTTCACAACACATGCAGTGTCCGGTGAATTTTACTGGTAGCATTTTACGGTGCACTTAGAAAAACACGGTAAAAATGAGAAAATGGCAACATAGCTAAAAGCTGGACCATTGGAACGAATCTCGCATGCACGCTTTTACAAAATATCAATGAAAATCTAGAAGGGGCTTGCAGGTATTTGCGAGTCCAACTTTCAGGCGTAAAGTTATTACTTAGACACCAAGGTGCACCAATTAAAATCCTATACTTCGGTGGTGCGGTCGAAAAGTGTGTGATGAGCTCGTTAAGTATCTCGGAAAATGTTAAGGTCTGGTCTCCACGTGTTGCTTTTCGTGATGCATGGATAACAGGTGGATAACAAAAGTGTTTCAAACAGATGAGGGTAATGTTTCAAGTTTCAACCTAGTCAACCATTCTCTTTTTTACAGTTCATATACTCCTTCGCCACTCTCTACCGCTGCTGCACCCTACTCATCATCGAGAAATCGTTTTCTTTCTTTTATCCTTGTTCTTGGAAACACAGTCTACATCTTCCGTTGCTTTTTCTTCTTTAAGGTGGGTTTTGTTCATCCAATTTTACAGTGTTGTAGTGTTTAATATTGCCATTTTTATTAATTTTTTTATGTTCAGATTTAATAAAATTGATTGTGAGAATCAAACTAACTGAGAATTGCAAGCAATAATCGGTGGTTGGGGATGGGACTCATCTGAGACTCTGAATACTGAGTGGTTACTGGGCTCAAGGAAATGGGCTGGTTGTTGGGGTGGAATTAACTTCTGCGATGGGCTAATGGGTCAGGTATGGTTTTAACCGAGCCAGTTACTCTGTCTTCTACACCCGCGACCAACCCGATCTCCGTCCGAAATCTCTGTAAATGTTTTGAGATTTGATCTTCTTCAGATGAACTTTATTCATAGATATAATTCACGCAAATTTGAATACGTTATTGTTTTTCTTTTATCAAATTGAGGTGTAAGCTATTGTTGTTGAATCAATATTGAGACTTCATTGTTTTTCTATTTTGAATGAATATTCATATGATCCTTTAGATGGTCGATCATGATCGATTGAATATATATTTTGATTAACTTTGAACTGTTAATTTCCTTTTTTGATCATATTTGACGGAAATTTATGATCAATTTGACTGATTATCTCCAATTTGATCTCAATTTTATGAAATTGGTAAATCAAATATTTCAATTTCAATTTGCTGGGACATTTGTTGTGTCTGACATATTGCCTTTTTTTGATCCTATAGAAGGCCTCCTTAACAGTCGGCCGACTAAGCTTCCAATCAAAACCCATCCGATTCTTATGGTAAGGGCAATTCCTCCGATTTGCCTTCCACAACGCCGCCTCACTCACACGAGAGAGTCTGGTTAGTAGTCTCCTCACCCTCTCTTACTGGGCAACTAGGGTTTTGTATCTATATATTGTACACCGAACATTGTTTGAGTTAGAACCGTTTTTGGGGACCATGCTGGTTTCTTTGAGGGATATGGTTTGATTAAGCCACCTTCCCTCTAGTTATAAGGGTGTCTAATGCGTTGAAATTACTAACCTACCCTTAACCTAATTTAATTTAAAACCAATCTAATAACCACCTCCCTCTCTCTATATATATAACCACCACCTCCTCCCACCACAACCGCCCATCACCGCCGATTACTACCACCACCACCTCCGACCATCACCACCGCCGATTACCACCACCACCTCTGATTATCACCACCGCCCACCACCGATTACCACCACCACCTCCTACCACCACCACCTCCGATTACCACCACCACCACCACCTCGATTATCACCACCACCAACCACCGATTACCACCACCACCTCTCTATATATAGCTTAATTTAAATCTTTAGCAAAGATATTCTCACAAACCCATTACTTGTCGTTTGTTTTTGGTTGAAGAAATGAGAAGTAATCATCAAAATGAGTTGAAAATGGAAGTTGTGGAGAGGTTTAATGGAGGTTACGGTGTTGAGTTTGGTTACTTGTTCATCTCACAAGGTAACCGAACTAAACATTCAGATGAGTTCGGTTACTTCTTCATCCTCACAAAGCAACCGAACTACACCTTCAGATGAGTTCGGTTCTATATGATTTATAATGCTACCGAACTGACGAGTTCGGTTGTTTCGCATAAATGTATAAAAATGCCATGTAAGAACTCTAGGGTTAAAAACATAAGAAAAAAAGTTGCCATGTAACTGAACCTTCCTGTTTTTCCCATTATTTTTATTTCTCTTATAACCGAACTCTATCAACTTTGTTGGTTATTTATAAAAATTTTAAAATCGCCATGTAAATCTAAACTCTACGGTTAAAAACATAAGAAATTTTTGTTTGTTAAGTTCGGTTGGTTGTGCAATTGATCTCAAGTTTGCGAAACAACCGAACTTATTAAACTTAGTTCGGTTGGATCGCAAAAGCATGCGGTTGCGAACCAATCGAACCTTATACACGTTAAAATTTATTTGTACGTAAAGTTCGGTTAGTTGCGAACCAACCGAACATAACGTTTGCATGTCGAGCTTCCATTAATATGGAGTTCGGTGAACTTTGTGTGTTTGGATCAAACAACCGAACTACACCTTCAAACTAGTTCGGTTACTTTTTTATCTCCCAAGGCAACCGAACTACACATTCGGATGAGTTTGTTACTTGTTCATCCTCACAAAGCAAAGAACTACACCTTGATGAGTTCGGTTACTTGTTCTTCATATAAAGTAACCGAACTGTTCAAAATCCAGTTCAAAATTTTACATTTTTGGGGAAGTTTTTACCAATTCAACATACATTATCTAAGTTTGGAGCATACTTGTTCACCCAAATACTCTTCCTCCGGTTGTGGTTGATAAAATCCATCATTTGAATACTCAAAGGGGGTGAATTGGAAAAAAAAAAATATTTTTCATGTTTTTCTCCATCATCTTCTCTAACTCTACTCTCACAATAATTCTACTCTACTTATAATAAACCTATCTTTTAATTTAATCTCGCTAATTGTTTTTAACTAAATCATTTCACTAATCATAACCTAAAATTAATTAAGAGGGTAGATTAGGTATTAAAAAAATAACTAGATATGGGGTGACCTAGAATTATTTCTAATGTCTTTACCCAAAATAAAACCATGGTCCCCCAAAAAATTCATGGTCCCCAAAAAATGGTTCTTGAGTTACTGAAGTACCCTTGAGCAATGGATAGTTTTTATTAAAGCCCAATAATCAAGCCCCGTTATTACTATATCAAGAGCCCAAACTGCTGACAGTTGTGTTTGGTGAGACCAGTGCAGCAAAAGCGAAACCAATCCGCAAAATTGCGTGTGAAAACCAATCCGCAAGAATCTATGGGTCGAACAGTTGAATTTTCAATTCGCAATTTTATCGGTTTGGTTGCGGTTGGTTTTGCAAATCCGCGGATTCACCCGAGCCATAGGGTAGTAAGAGAATTTAATAAAATTATGAAGTATAATATTGGAATTTTGAGTTTTATATATAAACTTCTTTATCCCGAGAGAAACTCACAAACCTAAATCGATGATCCAAAGCCCTCATGTCTCTCTTACATTAGACATCGCCAATTTTTAGCTCTGAAGTTATGGACCCTGGTCTAATTTGACTGTATCATGTACACCAACCGAAAGTCAATAGGACTTGCTTACTATCATATAAAATGACAAAGCAGGCAACGAAATTCATAAAACTCAGTAAAAATATAGAATTTGAAAGCAATAGAGACATAAATAAATTACTTCAGAGTTATGTGCATCAGTAAATTAGACAACAATTATGTCCTTTTTGTGAATTTGAACATCTCTTGTAATTCCTCAGTCGATAGTGAAAAATAACTGATCATAACTGGTTACTTACATTTTGTTAAGATTGTTTGGACTAAAAAAAAATATTTGCACATCATGAGCAACAGCTAACTATAGCATCACTGTGCAGTGTCTGTCGTATCAACTAGATTGTCACTCACAGCATCCAAGAATCATCATTTTGCAGGGGTAAACCGTTTCAAAAGCCAAATAATTTATAAGGGGACAGCGAACTCTCATATATTTTTACCTCAGTGACACCAAATTCTGGCCCAACGGTACCAATTATGATGACATTTAATGGATCTGGTACCTGCTGGTCTTCTCTTCGAATAAAATCCACTTTTAAGTGAATCAAGAAAGGACATCAATATCTTGAAATCTTCCAATTTGTTGCATTTCCATAAGGTATATATGGTTACAAGGTTTTCCCTCTTTCGCACCACAAGCAATCTGACAAATCTGTCAAGAAATTTCTTCTGAGCTTTTTTCCAAGATTTCAACCATACAATTAAGAAGAATCCCTTGCTACCAGATTAGAGAAAATACCTGAGTTTTAAGAGGAAAAATCATTGTGTGAGTGAATCATCATCCACAAGATTAGAGTTTTTATCTTCATCTTCTTTTGGCAATTTAGAAATATGACGAGAGTAGCAGTAAGATTGGAGTTCAGATTAGTGGGACATAACATCGTTGTTGAAGAATCATCCATTATCTGAGAAATAACGGATTATGGTTTGACAGCAGAAACATTGAGATCTAACTAAATGAACAAAAAGAGTTTATCCTAGAGGCGGCTCAAGACATTTTCAGGATACCTTATATTTCTATCGGAAAATGGGTCATTTGGCCAAAAAAATTTAAAACACGGTTCAAATGGACGAGTAAAAAATTTTATGGGTGAAATGGACAAAAAAAAAATAGCAAGGATGAAACTGGATTTCATCCTGGCTTAAACTTAAAAAATAGCAAGGATGAAACTGGATGCATCCTGTGTAAAATAAAAATAAGAAAAAATATTTGAAAATAGACGGGATGAAACTGGTTACATCCTGCCTATTTTTAAAATTTTGTCCATTTCAACAGTATCTAAATCTGACTGTCCTTTTCACCCAGGAAATTTTGATTTTGGTCTTTTTAACCAATTTTGTGTATTTCTATCTACTCTACTAGGACTCTAGGTATATATAAGAAAAAGGTAAGTACATGATCATCCAACAGACGGTTGGAGATATTCCGGATTGGACGTAGATCCACCACATTAGGGTATTGAAAAGTGCGTGTAGGTTTGTAGTGTTCTTTTCAAGCATGAAGGTATGAAAATGGCCCGTAATGGGCACGGTAACGGTGACCTAATAAGAAATACCCTTGTTTCCCTCTATGCTCATTGGGCTAGGTAGCTTTGGGGGGAGGAGCTGTCCCCCAATAAGGCCGTGAGTGCTTCAGGCATTTTATGCCCCGCCCCCGTGGCATAAAATGTCATTGTATTGTGTTTTTTCATCCTCCGTGCTGTGCCTGGGTCGTTATAACCATTTTTCCAAATTCTTTGGTAAAACAAAAGAAGAACATTTTTCAACGAAACCCAAAAACGATCATTGTTGTAGCACGTGATCCTGACAAATGCATTTTCACGCTGTTCAATCTGTTGTAGTTCTGTAATTATCTATTGTATCCCTTTTGTTTTGTAGGCTTGTAGTGTGTAGTGGTAAATAAATGACGGATGCAGATGGAGCAATCCCAAGCCATGATCCACCAAAGAAGGAATACAGCGAAGCACCGAATCATCGACACAAGGAACAAGATACTTACCAAGCACATGTGAGGCGAGCAGGTGTAGAGAAAGAGCTCGGATGTGATGGAGAGATGCCCTTCAGAAATCGAGATGATGAGTACACTGGCAGAGCACGTGGGCTTAGCAGAAGAATCTAGTCAAAGTGGGGGCCAGAGAATAAGGATACCAATTCGGCTCGGGGGAGAAGGCGACGTCGGGTCGAAGAGTAGAAGGTCATTGACATCGGGAGCTACATTTAGCAAGATCACAAGAAGATCGGGTTATAGACATCAGGGTAAGTAGTACTCATCACCCACAGAAACATCAAGAAAGATAGACTGTGACTTACACTGTAACTTTGATGGATAAGCATGTTAGCCTATAAATAGTTGGCTTTGTAAAGAAAGAAAGGAAAGGAATCTATAAGGGAGTGGCAGCATATTGAGAGAGTCTTGTAGAGAGAATCATAATTTATATCCTTGGGAGAAGTAATAAGATCATCCTTTCACCCCCGTGGAAGTAGGTAATCATGCCGAACCACGTATATCTTGTGTTCAAATGAGTCTCTTACTCACTTGTGTTGGCTATAAGTTCTTGTGAATGGTTTGATGTAGTGGTAGGATTTTCTACACCTACATTCTGACGCCGACTAAGGGGATTTTCTACACATATTACTCATCGGAGTGAGTTACAAATGGCAGTAGAGGAAGAACTGAAAAAACTACAGTCATCGGGAATCATCCGAAAGGCACAGTACCCGCAATGGATTATGAATATGAGGGAGTTAGAATCTGTATCGACTTCAATGACCTAAACAAGGCCTGTCCAAAGAATAGCTTTTCCCTCACAAATATTGACCAATTTTGGTAGAGGCGATAGTGGGACACAAGGAGATAACACTAGTAGATGGATATTGTTGAGCACTTTGTTGATATCATTATCGGAGACGCTGCCACTTGTACCATCTTTCATCCAAATATCCTACACAATAAAAGTGTTTCCTCATGAGATTCTTAAATTGTTGCTCTCAAATTTTTTCCAAGTCATGTGTTCTGTAACATAACTCTTTTTGCAAGATTTCCACCACGTTGAGGCATGGTTTGACAACTTTATACTTGCAAAACTGATCTTTCGTGACTCAATAAGTTGGTGTACTGTGAAGTATGTTTCCAACTTGTCTAACCAACCATCAAGTTTTTCAGCTTCCATGACTCCATGATAATCAGATATCTCAAGCTTGAATTCAATTTTCGGACCTCCATATGGATTTTTGTTTAATACTTCATCGTCGTTTTCTTCTTCTTCTTCTTCTTCTTACATTGCGCTTTCTTCTTCATCTTCCTTTAATTTTTCTGTTTCTCCTTTTGTGCCCTTTTTTCCATGCTTGTTTTCGAGCTGTTTTTTGTTAAAGTTTGTATCTTAAGTTCAAGCTTTGCAAATTTATCTTCGTCTGTTAGTTTAGAACTCTTATCATGCTCACTTCCCATCTTGAATTTAGTACTTCCTCTAGGTTTTCTTGTGTCTGGTAGAGCGACAGTATCTTCCCCTGATTGCAAATATTGATTTTGTGTTGAGACCAGGCACCACAACTAACCCTAGAAGTCAGGACGTGGTTCTGATACCACTTGATACGTAATCAATCAGTGGTACCTAGAGTCAGTACTGCTTGGAAGGAAGTTAGGAAGAACACAAAGAAAATAATTAAAATACAAGAATATGAATGATTCTATTAACTTCTTCTTCTCTATAACTGTGAAAGAAAAACTCTATTACAAACTACTCCCTCCGTCCCACATATATAGGCGGAATTTTGGTTTTTGTTTGTCCCACTAAATAGGCGGACTTTGTTTTCCAAGATGAATTTTTCCATATATACCCATATTTATTGTACATAGGTAATTGTGTTGGAGATAAGACGAAGGGCAAAACAAGAAAAAACATATAAAATTATGAATCCCATGCAATTTTCTTAATCTAAGAGAATTGTCTCTCTCCGCCTATATATGTGGGACGGAGGGAGTATAAACTGGCTGCCTTCTCTCTCGTTTTTTTCTACCTTTCTAGCTCAAAATTCTTCTCCTTTTATAGGGTGTAAATTTACTGGAAAAGAAATAAAACTATGAGTTTAGAACTCATCTAAACTATGAATCCTATCCAAATTAGGAAACCTCAAAGCTTCTTGATCAAGTAAAACTTGTTGACCAACTTCTAATATTTTCTAGACACTCTCTAGCCACTACAAAAAACCTGAGCAATGGCAACAAAACCAGTTTAGTTGCCTAATATGAGATTTTAGTTTCCAAACAGAAAGGCAATTAATGATAGTTGCGGAGCTTAAGTTGCCGTATGGGGTGTTTCCAAATGTAAAGGCAACTACTAAAAAGGCCTAGTTGCTATGTGAACTTTCGGCAACTTGGGTTGTAGTATCCAAATACGTTGTTTATTAATTGCAATTGATTAGCCCCACTAATTTTTGTAGTTGCCAAGTATTTGCCAAACATTCTAACAACAAAACTTTTATAATTGTCAGGTGGTTGCCAAACATTACAGCACTTAAGTTTATATCTTGTTGCGATTTTATTTAGCAATTAATTTCGTAGTAGCCAAATGTCTAGATTCATAATTGCAATAGGTTAAAATAACTAATTTGCAATTGTCATATCGTTGCCGAATCAATCAACAATCAAGGTTTGTAGTTGCCAAATAGTTCCTGAATGATTCAACAACTTAGCTTAGCAACAACACATCATGGGCTGTTTTAACATTTGAAACTACATCTAGACAATGCATGTTCAGCTGGTCAAAGGTCTAAACCAATGCAGATTTTGTTGGTTACGGTGCAGATATTGGAAATATAAACACCATTAATACAAAATTAATTGTAATTAATTGGTCAAACATTAAGACCAATGCAGATTTATTTTCATGGGTTGGGGTGCCAGATGTTAGGAGTCTTGGGGATATAAATCAGCATTAATACAAAATTAATAATTGAAACTAGATAAATACCAGAAATAAAACAAAACAAAAAATTATTTCGGAAACTAATTTTTTATTTATTTATAATTAATAATACATTTATAATTTTCATTACAACAAAGTACTATAGATAAAGAGATGACATTAAGCATTTTATGAAAGGAAAAAAAAACAAAACAGAGCACTTGATCACAATCTGATGGTACCATCGCTGCTTGGTCGGCTCCAACAAATGGTTCTTCCGGAGAGATGTCAACTATCAGCTGATAAATTGCATTTCACTAAACCGCCACTTAAATATCACCTCATTAGACAAGCTTAAAATAACTAAGAGATGGATAGATAACATCATTCAATCTGTATTTAGCTCTCCTTTTGAGATCAATATTGTACTCATTCCAGATATGGTTCCTTCCTCCAAAAATGATAAACTCGGGTCCTGCATTTAGTTGCAAACAAATACAAAGGTTAGAACTAACCAAAAACTTGAAACAAAATCTGAACATTTTAACAAATAAAATCTAATTCTAGCAAAATAATAACCACCTACTGCACAACCCACCTAATTACCTTTGAGAATTTTGACATCACTTCGATAAAATTCATAGAGAGTAGAAAAATAAGAAGACAAATGAAGAAGAAGCATGGTACTGACATCTCCTTAAAATAGACTCTTAAACAATCAAGTAAATGAGATCATCACCAACAGTTAATCACGGATAATTATGGGAAACAAAAGTCATTTTTTATGTTCAATTTATTTATTAATAATACCACCACCACTACACTTATTCACCTATGTGTTTCAAAAAAAAAAACTTGAAACAAAATCTGAGCATTAGATTTTGTTCAGCTATAAGTTGATATTAATTTGATTGAGGCATATAAACAAACACTTAAAAAGCGAGAATAAAGCCTAAAATTTGTTTTCTATGGCATTGCTAAATTCAATCGTACGATGTAGCACCCCTGGATATATGAAAATGAGAAACAATTCAATGAGATCTAAAAAACTATACAAGAAAGAAACATTAGATTGTCATCCTTAACTCTGAGATTTGAAAATATCGTGGAAACCCTGACATGGAATGGCAATTACGGAGAAAACAATGTTTTCAGCTTTGGTGTGCTATTAGTTGAAGTGGATAGTGGAATAAGGCCAATCGATAGACAATGAAATGAAAAAATATCACTCAAGCAGCAGATGTAAGATTAAATGGAGAGTATAAATGTATAATGAAGACCGCATGAGAAATTGTTGCTTGTTGCTTCTTCTAATTTCGGCTACAAATTTATGAACAAAGAAAAGAAAGAGGGTAAAAGGTTAGATTGAGATTGAGGGAGATTTAATCAGTGACTGATTGATGGAGATACATGCAAGGGAAGGGAAGAGATGGTGGTTGTTCCACGGTAATGGAGGAAGAAGAGAAGAGCGGCATCGGCATGAAAACGATTGGGTTTCAGTTAGGGGGAAATGATTTAGGGTTTTATCTTATTTAAAAGGTATCCTGGTAGAGTTCACATCTCGAGAAGATCGTGTGATGGGTAAATTTAGGACGATTTAATCTATAGGTTAGGTTTTCTTTTTTTATTTGAAGCATTATAAGTGAGGTGAGTGACAAAAACATTTTCTACTCGGCTTATGGGCATTATTTTTAGTATTTTTTAGTGTACAAAAATACATAGGCAAAGCATTTTTAACCATTACTCTTTCCGGAAAATGGTTCATATGACCATAGGTCCCTAAAGTCTGGTAGTATTGGACTGCTAAAAAATAGAACTAAAGAGACCATCGTACCCTTATAATTTATGTCTTATCTTCTCCCACATCTTGTCACGAACCTCTCCTCTTCGTTATCTTATTCATTTCTTCCATCAGAACCAGAAACGGCCTCCAAGATCTCCACCACCATCATCGAAAAAAAAGAGCGTCATCATCACCACAAAAGACTCCATCACCACCACCACAAACTCTCTCAAATTCACTGCTGCCGCCGCCATCACCGATACAGTACCAAACTCTCTCAGATTCACTCCCTCCAAAATTGGCTGCATCACCACCGACTGAACTGAATCATCATATTTGCTTACCACCAACAAGAAATAATAGATCTATTCTCTCGATATCATCATTCATATTAGCCAAAAAAATAAATTGAATTGAGTTTCAATTCACGCCACCATTAGTTACCGTCACTAACTCCATAAAAATTCCTAACCTCGCCACCATTAACACTGCCGTTACTAAGGTTAACATAATTTCTGACCCAACCACTCACCAATTCTATCATAGTCACCGCCACTAATTTTCTTTCACAATTGTATTCTAGATTTGATCAAAAGAAAATTGCCCTAATTTGTAAGAATTTGGGATTCATCTATGTTACACTAGATGCACCTATGTGAATCTGGTATTGATTTATGTTTGTACACTGAATGCACCTAGGTGCATCTTGTGATATTCGTGGATGAATCTGTTTTTATCTGAACTATCACCTACATTTGAGTTAGTTTTGTGATTGGTCCATGTTTATACTGGATGCACATGGGTACATCATATATTATTCGTGGATAAATTGGTTTTTATCTTAGTAATCACCTGGCTACATTTGAGTTAATCTTTGATCCTTCCATGTATACACATGATGCACTTGGATGCATCTTGTGTTATTTGTGGTAGAATTTGGATTCATCCAAGTTTACACTGGATGCACCTGGGTGCTTCTGGTGTTATTGTTCTATGTATCCAGGTGCATCACGTGTTATTGCTTATCATACTTGGGTATATTTTGTGTTGATGCTTGATAAATTTGAGTTGATTCTTCTTATCAAATCAAACTGATTAATTTTTAATTCTTGATGTATCCAGATGTATTGCTTATTGGACTGCAACAACAACGAGCCAACCGACCACATCCATCACCGTCATCGACAATAGCAACACCATTTCCACTACCACCCATCTGCATAATATATTTCTTTACTATCTTCTCCACTCCTAAAAGCACCACCTCCACTATTGACTGTGCATCTTTCTCCTCTATCCTCTTCTTCTTCACCATCTTCATTACCACAAAACACCATCACACCCACCATCTAAAGAAACAACTTCCTCTATTATCACCCAAAACAATTTATGAAACATCAAACCAACCTCAACCAAAAATTCGGAGAGAAATCAGTTAATTCACTACTACCTTTGGTTTGCAATCCCGAGAAACTTCAAACCCAACTTTACAGCCATGATACTCCCCAATTCCGCAGTTGTTGTTGTCGTCTATAGAGAGATGTAAATTCCGTTCGGAGAGGTAAAATAAATTGATAACGAAGATAAAGACTTGTTCTCCCTAAAGAAGAAGAGGTTGTCGAGAGAGATGATAATGAAAAGGGAATATTAGTAAGTAGATATAAAAATCAATTATAAAGGCTGGGTGAAATAACCATAAAGGATATTAAAACCATAAAATTAGAATTCTTGGTCATTTGAAAGGTTGTCATATTTTGCTTGTCTTTTTAGACCCAAGAATTCAAATTCAAGGGCTAATTAACCAAAAAACTGTTACTCTTCAGGTATATATATTAGTATAAAATTAGTTTCAATTAAATTTGCGGCCTTCTTATTCATAACGTGGGCTAGCTAGTAATTTGATTGTGTCAGTAATTTTGTTTTACTTTGATACGATTTTCGGGGATATACAAAATGATATGGTAATTTGTATCAACTTGAATCTTAACAGTGTTGATTGAATAAACTGAGGTTGGTTTAAATATGCGAGATTGTGGAATTAAAACAAATTGTTATTCGTGTAGCAGTTAGAAAACTTAATTCACCGGAAAATTTGGGTTTAATTGGTAGGAAAATCTTCTTGTAGAACGAATAGCACACAAACCTAATTAACTATGTTTTAAGGTAATACAACGAATTTGTTATTATGCCACGATATATCCTCGCCATGTAGACCTCAAAGATAGTTCCTCAAGACGATCACAGAAAAAATCTACTTGTAAGGAATGGGCTTCTTTTCTTGTAAAACTGGTATTCCGAGCTTGGAACGATCACAGAGGAATTAACAATATTTGTTTTATCTTTTGTGTAGTCCTTTTGGATATTCGATCAAGATCTTTGGTTTCTGCGTGGACACGATTAAAAAATTTGAATCACTTTATTAAATAATTTTAGAATCGTGTACTTGTCTTGTACAAGATCTTATAAATATTTCTTGAAATTGACTTATGTAAAACTCTATGCATATCCACTGAGATTGAACTTGTCATATAAACTTTATAATTAAACAAATTAAAAAGTCATATAAACTTGTCCTAGAATCGATTTATGCAAATATCTAAACATATCCAATGAGATTGAATGGATTCTTGAGTCGGTGAATATTTCAACGCATCCTAAAGACATCCTTGATGAATTTCACTGAATTTCATATATTTATCCATTTTCGATCAACCAATTTTACAGAATGTACATTGAGCACACTCATTTCACCGATTATCCATCAAGCTTACACAATACAACTCAACCTTACTCATTTTCATCCATATTTTACTTCCCTAGATATCCATCAATTTACCAAAGGGTCGGGTTCCGGTGACAAACAGTTTTGAAAAAATACTTTAACAAAATATCTCAACCTTACCTTTGTGCCTCTATGTACGGTTTAAATTTTAGTGATGTAGCTAGAATATTACTTGGCTCCTACTGAAGCCAAGCGAAATTCTAATCAAGTTAAACCAGATAAGAAAGGAATTATTATTATATTTACCGTGTTCATTATCTTCTCCAATGTGAGTCTCCATTAAGGTTGAACGAATTATAAAGTTGAATGGCTCATTTTTTTAATGTGAATTATGTAAAATTTTCAATCATATTTATAAGATCGTACGAATTGGCGAGACAAACAAAACTGGACCGCACTTTAAAACTAGCCACCGAGCCTGCCATAAGCCGGTTTTTAAATTCTAAATAATTACCTAACCGACCTGAAAAGTTTCTAAATTATAAATTCTAAGGTTGGACCAATTATAAGGTCGAATAGATCATTTTTGAATTCGACTTATGTAAATTTACAATCATATCGATATGATCGTACCAATTGCCGAGACAAATAAAACTGAACCGCACTGTAAAATTGGCCTTAATCCTAGCATAAGTCGGTTTCTAAATTCAAAACCGATACCAAACCGACCAGGGACGGAGCCAGAAATTTTATACAGGGAGGGCTAATATACAAAAAAAATTATTTAGGGGAGGCTTATTAAGAAATTTTGCTTTTAATTAGTAATAATTTTGAAGGATCACTAATGAATTAAGCAAAAACGGGGGCCACTGAAGCTCTACATAGCTCCGTCCCTGAAACCGACCTGAATGGTTTCTAAATTCTACACTCCTAGGTTGATTGAATTATAAAATCGAATGGATCATTTTTGAATGCGACTTATATAAATTTTTTATCATATATCGAATAAGATCCTACAAATTGTCGAGACAAATAAAAATGGACCACTGTAAATTTTGAATCAGCTAGGATGGACATCACATAATTTTACATCAATCCCCTTGCCACTAATCGGCCAATTGAAAACAAATGCCAATAATAATAACCAATATCTCCTTGCCATTAATTCGACCAATTGGAGACAAATGCCTGTAATGATAACCAATATCTGCTTGCCTTTAACTCGACCAATCAAAAACAAATACCTGTAGTAATCACCAATGGATGTAGAGAAAAAAAACCACACCGATCGCTGAAGTTACACGGATTGCCAGCTTGTCCAATGGAGGGAAAATTTCCCGCTAAATTTTCGTGTAGCGGCAATTTGGCGCTCTGGTTTATATGTGCCGCCCAAATATTTAGGTTATAAAATCTAATACTGAAAAGTTGAAATCCTGAAACCTCAACACTCTCTCCGAAAATCAATTCCCAAACTCCCCCGCCCGTCGACAACCTGTACTCTGTAAAACCTAATTCAATTTCAGAAATACACTCTTTCACCTCTGATTTGTTTGTGAAAAAGCTCATCTCCAATTTTTTTTTTTTTTTTGTTGATTGAAATCGAAGATTCAAAAGAGAGATATTCAATTCTATGAAACCTTAAGACTCTCTACTATTATCTCTGAAACTCAACTCTCTAAAATCTAACTCGCATACAAATTTGACGATGAAGTATAATTTCAGAAGCAATCTCTCTCTTTTTAAAATTAGGGCTTTACAATTTCAGTGTGGATTTTAATTTAATTGAGCAAATTGAACTTTTCTTAGGTGGGTTTCATCAATAGAGGTGAACTTTTGTTTCTTTGAAGTTATGCGATTTATGGATTTAGAGAAATAGGGTTGTTGATGTCAAATATAGAGAAATAGGGTTTCAACAATTTCGTATTTCTCTAAATTTGAGGAAATAGGGTTTCGATTAGCTTACACTTTTAATGTCAAATTTATCATCATTTGAATCTTTATTATATGTTGATTAACGAATATGTTCTTTGCAGGACCTAATGAAAGAAAAGTCTAAGAAGTTGTTGAAACTCAAAGGACAAAGGATACGAACCAAAGTTGGGTAACATTCTGCTGTAATTTATCTTACAACTTTGGGTTTAATTATCTTATCTACTTGTCTTGCTAATCTAGAATTTGTTATATTTTGTGTTATTTGGTCTAATCACTATCAGGGATTGATGCATCAGAATATTTGATTTCATGGCCTTCCAAAATAAATGCAATAGATTTAATGTGTTATTCTGGGTTTGCTTATGTATGTTGAGATTTAAACCAATTAATGATAACTTATTCTCATCTCTACCAGTAGGTTTTGCAATCAGGGAATTACCACATGGTCCTTGTTAGATGTTTAATCATCCGAGAGATTATGTAAAAGTAAGTGGTGCACTAAGGCATTGTGCATTCATGATCATGCATTACATGGTTGTTTACTTGCAGAAATACATGTGATTTTCTCTCTTGTTTATACATTGGTTTAAACATTGTTGTTATATGAGAGTGCTAGTTATTTATATTTGGCTACATTTGCTTCACTATTGATTGAATTTGTTTCGTGGCTTCAGAATGTAGTTGATTCTTTTGAAGACCTTAGTGAGATTGCTAAATTCAAGGAACCCATCATTGGTCATGTCTATTCTGTTTGTTCGAGTTAACCCATAGTTGTTCTGCACTTTTTTTTTGTGGACTCTCATAGATGGTCTTCTGTTCGCAGGACCGCTCTCTTGCTCGTTGCACACTTTAGTCGATGACCACTGACTTCTAAAGGTGATTAATAATGATGTTTTGTTGGAAAGTGGAACTGATGTTAAGTAGTTCATTAATTTGAGTTTCAAAGATTTATTTTGTATTCTTTCTTGGCATATGGTCAGGTAATTAGACAAAATTATTGTTTATTGCTTTATTGTACTGAGAAGCTTCTCTTTGTCCGGATAGCCAATTAGTAACATAATTGCCATACAAATTTATCTTAGTTTCTTTCTTGAAACTCAATCTTTTTGATGCGCTGTCGTTCGCTCACACGCTCTAATGTCATGACTTGTGCTTCAACTCTCCTTAGGCAAAATATTGAGTGTGCCATTAAGTTATGCCTGGCTTGTTTACTGTATCAAGTCATTTTTGGTCCTGCCTACTTCAATGACCCACAGAATAATAGCTCTCATTAGTGTATGGTTTCAGATAATTAAACTTTGGGAGAATTTTGTATCCCCTTTTCTATTGCCTACTGCTGCTACTTATATTTCGTATATATGAATATACAATACATATATTCGTTTACATTGTCTACAAGATTATCATTTGACTATATACTGTCATGACAATCTCTCTTATGTTTGCAGGGCTCTTAGTTTGGATGTCTCGCATCTTAAAGCTTATCACATCAGTTGGTTTGCAGTTTAAGGATTAGCTCACTTTGCCTACGAGTTCTTGGTTAGTAACTCAGAGTTCACATGTATATAGATTTTAAGATCAGGGTATAATGTATTGTTACTCCATTTTGTTTCAAAAAAGAATTCAATATTAAAAAATATGATAATTAAGGAACACCTATTATCTTTTTAGTACTACTAAGTTGGTGCACAAATGATATCCAGACTCTCATTTCAACCAACTTAAGTTATTCAAGCGTCCACTCATATCTATTAAAGGTTAAAGATGAGTTTCACTATTAATTTTCTCTGGTTGTGTTGTTCTGTTAAACCATAAATCCTATCGAAGATCCCTTTTGAGCATAGACTTTTCGCCCCTCTAATTTAATAGCTTCTCCCATACATTCTCATTTGTTTATCGCCCTCAAAGGTGTCAATTGCATATCTGGAGATTGTTAGCTCTTGCTTTGGTTGCTGATTACTGAGCTATTTTTTATCCAGGTTGCCTTGATAAGAGTTGGATAGGACTGCTAAGAAATGAAGATGCCTTCATTGCAGGAGTCCAAAAGTTGATATACTTTGTGAGTCAGGATTCAGAAAGGGCCGAAAAGTTGGTGTTGTAACTATTACAATAGAAATAAAAGAGATTGTATTTGAAGTGCACGGACATATTCTGTGGGGTGGGTTTATGCCAGGATATGCTGATTGGATATACCATGGAGAGGGGGAGGATGAACAGGTACTGGAAATATGGCGATGTTGAAATGTCTGATTTGCTGCATAAAATGAACTACGACGCCTCTAACTTTTACAAGCTGCTCAATGATGCACAAATGGAGAGAAAATAGATAATGATGTTGTTTACACTAGCTCGTTTCTTGTCAGAATATTTTACTCTTTGTGATGCTTAAACTTTTCTTAATTTTGAAGTGTAATATATGATGACTTATGAGTTACTAATAAGTGATAATAAGTCATTAACTAATTTATATTTTATAGGACATGGCCAGTTATCAGCTGCATACTCCTTATAAAATGGAGGTTGTGTTTCTCCGTGTCTCTTACTGGGGTTAGGCGGTGTTAGGACTTTATCTCGCAGTCAAAGTTGAGCTATGAGGCTATTCTGAAAATGGATAATTGGCATTTAGAAAGACATGATGATGCATATTTGTAATCTTTTGTAACATTAAGAGTCCTTTAGGGTGCTTGTTTCCTTTACCATTTCAGTGAACGATAATTACACCGGATACATAACTAAATTTTAATTTAAATGTCAACAGTTAAAAGAGGTGTTTGGACGATTAATATGATCTAGTGGGTGTTATTTGGTTGCTCAAACCATTGGCAGTCATAGTTGCTGGCTTTCGTTTCCGAAGGCTTAAGAAACTAGGGGATCGACTAATTACAAAGCTTAGTTCCCGATATGTGAGGCTACTAAAGCATCTCATGTAGTTTTCATATGTTTGTTGTTGACGTGTTCGGAAACTAATAAGAACAGTAGTTGTGATTTACCTGTTGCTGAAGCATATAGAAACTATCAGTTGCCTTTTCCTAGTTTCAAAAACATTAGGCTACAAGCAGATTTCATGTAGTTGGCATATATTTGTTGTTAAAGAATTCAGAAACTAATAAAAGGAATAGTTGCGATCAACTTGTTTCCGAAGTATATAGAAACTACTAGTTTCCTTGGACTAGTTCCGAAAGCATTTGGCAACTAATTTTTTGAGGTAGTTGCGAGATTTTAGCGGCCTTTGCTAGGATTTTTGTAGTGAGCCTTGCACAATTTGTTGCTACGATAGTCTTGTTTCACCGTGTAAACCAAGGACTAAAGGCTTCTCATGCACTGTGCATCTCTTTCAAAGCTCGTATAATCAAGATTTTGTTGTGGCAAAATATGTTGGCACGCACATTCGAAAGTAAATATAGATACACTATTTCTATTGACTACTTTGTACGTGGGTCAACACTACAGCTTTGACCACTAACTCCAAATTCATATAAATGTTCACGTGTAACAAAGACAATCTCAACCGTCTATCGACACTCTACATGACTATATAAACACTTTCTCGCTTTATAAACCCTAATAAAAACTCAGATCTTCTCGTATTGCAAGCCTTCTCGTATTGCAAGCCATTGAAGAACCTCTGCAGAAAGAAGAAGAAATCCTAGTAAATAAACACTGTAGAAGATCTTTGTATCTATGATCATCAAAAAAGTTTTAACAGCATCCGCATCATCAATAATAACAAATCATCTAGCATAATGATATCTCCTCTCAATATTTTCACTTGTTTTGACTCCCTATAGCTATCGGGAAGAAATTCTTCTTAGAGGAGCAAATGAAGGTTTCCTTTCAGAAATGTTTTCATTCAGACCGAACCACTTGATGAGCAAATCAGATAAACTAGTAAAACCAAGATGGAGAAGAGATCGTGAGAGTTCAGAAGGGTGAATGTCATTCAGAGCATATGAGTGGGATCTTTTCTGATTTTCATGGTGGTTTCAGCAGCATCTTGAATGTTCTTCAGCAAATGGGCCTTTCAACAATGGTGGATGAGTGACTATGACTTTTCTATCCAATTCAATCAGTCAATTATATAATTCGTAGAACCAAGAGCAGGTGTAGATGGTGATGTCTGAGGCGAGCAGGTGTAGAGAAAGAGCTCGGATGTGATAGAGAGATGCCCTTCAGAAATCGAGATCATGAGTACACTGGCAGAGCACGTGGGCTTAGTAGAAGAATCTAGTCAAAGTGGGGGACAAAGAATAAGGATACCAATTCGGATCATGGGAGAAGGTGACGTCGGGTCGAAGAGTAGAAGGTCATTGACATCGGGAAGAAGCACATCGGGAGCTACATTTAGCAAGATCACAAGAAGATTGGGTTATAGACATCAGAGTAAGTAGTACTCATCACCCACAGAAACATCAAGAAAGATAGATTGTGACTTACACTGTAACTTTGATGGATAAGTATGTTAGCCTATAAATAGATGGCTTTGTAAAGAAAGAAAGGAAAGGAATCTATAAGGGAGTGGCAGCATATTGAGAGAGTCTTGTAGAGAGAATCATAATTTATATCCTTGTGAGAAGTAATAAGATCATGCTTTCACCCCCGTGGAAGTAGGTAATCATGCCGAACCACGTATATCTTGTGTTCAAATGAGTCTCTTACTCACTTATGTTGGCTATAAGTTCTTGTGAATGGTTTGATGTAGTGGTAGGATTTTCTACACCTACATTCTGGAGCCGACTAAGGGGATTTTCTACACATATTACTCATCGGAGTGAGTTACAAGTGGCGATAGAGGAAGAACTGAAAAAACTACGGTCATCGGAATCATCCGAAAGGCACAAAGACCGCAATGGATTTTGAATATGAGGAGTTAGAATCTGTATCGATTTCAGTGACCTAAACAAGGCCTCATCCAAAGAATAGCTTTACCCTCACAAATATTGACCATTTGGTAGAGGCGATAGTGGGACACAAGGAGAAAACACTAGTAGATGGATATTGTTGAGCACTTTGTTGATATCATTATCGGAGATTTGCCACTTGTACCATCTTTCATCCAAATATCCTACACAATAAAAGTGTTTCCTCATGATATTCTTAAATTGTTGCTCTTAAATTGTTTCCAAGTCATGTGTTCTAACATAACTCTTTTTGCAAGCTTTCCACTACGTTGAGGCATGGTTTGACAACTTCATACTTGCAAAGCCGATCTTTCGTGACTCAATAAGTTGGTGTCGTTGTTTATGGGTAAAAATCGTTTCCGCCGATTTCGGTAAATTCGGTAGGTGAGTGAGAAACTTGGTTCAAACCCTAAACAAATGTGTCTGCACGTGAGCACTTTATAGATTCGAGAGATCAATACATGCAAGTCCGGCCTACGAAACCAAGAAATGGCCGTTCCGGACTTGCTTCGGTCACAAAGTGAAGGAGAAGGGTTGATTTGGGGAGGGAAGCAAAGAAAGGTGTTGAGACCAGAATAATCCCGAGAGAGTTGTGTCTCTGGACTTGTATCGTAAAGTGGAAGCTTCGTAAGCTTGCAAGAGATGAAAGCTTTTTGGAGAGCTTGCAAAGTTGCCTTTTAAGAGAGTGTAGTATTTTGTCCCGACCGAGACTTGTTGTCGGGTGGAAATAGGTAAGATCTATTTATACAAGTCGAGATTGAAACGTACCCCTGGCCTCATGAAGGAAGAGAGTAAAGGGTGAAATAATGGGAGGAGGTGGTAACCGCATGGTGTTAATGGGTGAAAACGTTTTTACCATTATTTCCTCATTTATTTGACCGCTTTATTCCTTTTCACGCTTTCTTAATGTGAGTGTAGTGTCTGTTGCAAGATGTGACCGCCAATCCAAAACCCTAGGAAGCATCCCCGGTTTGTGTTGATTCTCGAAGTGTTGGTTGCACCTTGAGTGCAAGTGGCGTGTTGCTAGAGGCGCGTGTGGCATGTGCCACCGGCATGTGTGGAATGCCTTTGTTGCGGGTTGCACCTTGAGTGCAAGTGGCAACGCCGAGCTGCTAGTGGCGTGCATGGCATGTGCGGAATGCCTTGGTGGTAGGTTGTACGTTGAGTGTAAGTGGCAATGCCATATTTGCTAGTGGCGTGTGTGGCATGTGCGGAATGCCTTGGTGGTAGGTTGCATGGTTTGCGAGTTAGGCTACCAGCATGCATTCAGGGGCACGGCTAGGTAATGAAGGCTACTAGCGAGCGTGTTGGCATGTGCCAATAACATGCGTGGCCGTTAGGGCCGTGGCCTTGGTAGGAAAAGCTACCAGCCGAGCATGTTGGCATGTGCCAATGGCATGCGTGGCCGTTAGGGCCGTGGCCTTGGTAGAAAAAGCGTATCGGCCCGAGCATGTTGGCATGTGCCAATGGCATGCGTGGCCGTTAGGGCTGTGGCCTTGGTAGGAAAAGCTACAGCCCGAGCATGTTGGCATGTGCCAATGGCATGCGTGGCCGACTTGGCCTAGGTTGCATGTTTTGCAAGCCTAGGGCGCTATATTTGGCATGTGCCAATGGCATAGCGGCTTGGAAATATGGCTTGTGGTTCGTGTTGGCATGTGCCAATGGCACGTACGGCCATGTTGACCTAGTTGCACGTTTTGCAAGCTTAGGGCGCTACATTTGGCATATGCCAATGGCATAGCGACTTAGTTTGGCATGGTTGCCAATGAGTGCGATATGTAGTTTGGTCTTGGCGTAAAGTTGCCATGGTGCGCAAAGATATGCGGCTTGGTCTTGGCGTTGTTGCCATGGTGCGCGGTGTGCGGCTTGGTTTGGCATTGTTGCCATGGTGCGCGAGTGTGCGGGCTTGGTTTGGCATTGTTGCCATGGTGCGCAGTGTGCGGCTTGGTTTGGCATTGTTGCCATGGTGCGAGTGTGCGGCTTGGTTTGGCATTGTTGCCATGGTGCGCTGTGATGTGCGGCTTGGTTTGGCATTGTTGCCATGGTGCGCGGGGTGCGACTTGGTTTGGCATTGTTTCCATGGTGCCAGTGTGCGGCTTGGTTTGGCATTGTTGCCATGGTGCTTAGTGTGCGGCTTGGTTTTGGAATTAGGGTTACGTGTCGAAAACCTAATGGTATTTTGAAAAAAAATACCCCTATTAATTATTTACACCTGAGTTAAATGCTCTTAGTTAATGTGTTGCGGGTAACACTAGGTCATGGGGTTTTACGATTTTACCCTTTGTTTAAAAACCACCATCAACATTAAGTCCCCGCTAGCTCGGAACATGGGCTTTGTTTCGGGGTAAGCATAAGATGGTGACAAACTATCAGGCGGCAAACCGTAAAGAGAATTGAGGAGAGCCGTGTGTTCCGTGACAATTGCATCACGCCAAGCCCGGAATTTTGATGGCTTATAGTGTGTAAAATTGCGTGGTTCGTCATTGGTGAGTACTGACGAAAGAAAAGCACGGTGTTGTGCAGTAAACTGATCAAAAGAAATGTAATCAGTTAGAGGATAAAGAGATGATGAATCACATTGTGTAACAGAACAAATATAATCTTTCAAATGTGGTGGTCGATGATGATCCCTAGTAGAACGACGTAACACAGGTTCTGGTATAGGGGAAATGGAGTCGTTAGCAGGGAGTAGAGCTGGGATGCGGAAGCTGGGGAAGGCACAGCATTGAAATTCGATGTGCTGTCAGTCTCTGAAGTAAGAGTATGCAAAGGTGAAATAGAAGATTGCTGACCTGAACGAGTAACAGTTTGTGCAGGTTGCAATTGTGAACTGTTAATAGGAGGGTCATCATAGAAAAAATCTTCTTGTACTACAGATTTAAATAAGTCATTAGTAGTAAGCTGTGCATCCTTAAAAGGAAAAAGATGTTCGTGAAAAACAACATCTCTAGATATATAAGTAGACTTGGTAGATAAATCCAAAACTATGTATCCTTTATGGTTATATGGATAACCAAGAAAAACTCCAGGCATAGCACGAGGATCGAATTTGTTTGTAATTTTAGTGTTGCGAGCATAACATAGGCAACCAAAAACACGAAGATTACGATAATCAGGTTGTTTACCCAAAAGAACTTCATAGGGGGAACGTTTAGAGAGTACCGGAGTAGGCATCTTGTTGATTAGGTAAGTGGCTGTAAGAATACACTCTCCCCAATAAGTAATAGGCAAGTTTGCTTGAAAACGGAGAGCTCGAGCAACAGTAAGCAAATGCCGATGTTTTCTTTCTACTGCTCCATTTTTGTGGAGTGTAAGTACAACTACGTTGATGATGAACGCCATTCTCAGTGACCCATGTCTGAAATTCTCGAGAAAGGAATTCTGTGCCATTGTCAGATTGAATTCGCTGCAAAACTGGTAAAAAAGGTAAAGAGACACCTGTAGATATAGTATTGAGGTGTGTAGAGTATTGAGTTGCAACATAACGAGCAAAGAATTTGATAAATTTGCAGGTTTCACTTTTGGTATGCATCAGATATACCCAAGTGCAACGTGAGAAATCATCAACAATGGTTAAAAAATATTTTGCACCAGTGAGAGAAGGAGTAGAAAATGGTCCCCATATGTCGCAATGAATGAGCTCAAAACAGCGTTTAGAAGAAATACTATTTTTATTAAAAGATAATCGAGTTTGTTTTGCCATCGGGCATACATCGCAACTAGTAGAAAAACTGGAATGCATATAATCATGCGAATTACAAAGGTAACGGAAACGATCTAAACTAGGATGGCCAAGTCGACAGTGCCAAACGTCGAATGGCGTTTTATTAAACAAGACTTTAGGTGATGGCCGAGAGACCGTAGAAATGTCTGACACGCATGAAGATCACCACGACCAATCGTTGTGTTCGTTGACGGGTCTGAAGAGAAAAGAATTGTGTGTGAGAAGAACGGCACAATTCAAAGCTCGAGTCAATTGACTGACAGACAATAGATTAAATTTGAAGTTCGGAATATGATAAACGTTTGATAATCTTAGAGTAGGTGAGAAGACTACTTCACCAATGTGTTTAACGGTAGAAAATGTTCCATCTGGAAGTTGCATTTGTATTAAAGTTTTTACAGGAGAGTAGAAACTGAAATAAGATAGTGAGTTGCAGATATGGTGAGTAGCACCACTATCAACAAACCATGGTTCAGAAAAAAATGTAGTTAGGAGCTTACCAGCAAAGTTGACACGTGGTTCCATTGGAGTATCTTCAGATGGAGTGTTGATTAGAGCCAACAGACGTGAATATTGTTCAGCAGAGAAAGAAGGCATCACAGGCTGATGTGCAAGGTGAAGATCGGAGGAGCAATGGTGGTGTTGGCAGCAACCGGTTGTGATGCAGAAGGAGCAGGAAAACCATGAAGACGATAGCAGCGGTCTCTAACATGACCATGGAGATTACAGTAGTCACAATGAGGTTGCGGCCTCTTGTTGTGACTTGCAGATGGAGCAGAGCGACTAGCAGAAGGTTGTGCAGCATAACGACCAGTATTGAGAGCTGCAGACTCGATGTTGGGAAGAGGGCTGGCAGTGATATGCTGCTGTTCTTCCTCCTGCTGCACCATGTTGAAGATGCGCAGAGCAGTTGGAAAAGGATCCATCAATAGGATCTGACTTCGGAGATTGGAGAAACGATCATGTAAGCCCTGGAGAAACTCCATAGCTCTATCACGTTCAAGGCGCTCGAGTAATGACTTTCCAGCGCGCAAATGCGAGACCTCGATATGACAACCGGGGAATCATATTGATCCCATAATGTTTTGATCTTTGTGTAATACAAAGAGCGGACATCGACTCTTGTCGAATGGCGGCAATTAGAGACTTCAAACGGAATAAGATAGGTGCATTAGAGATACAAAATCTCACCTGAAGGTCTTTCCATATTGCATGGGAAGAGGGCGCGTATAAGCAACGGCGCGTATATCGGGTGACGAGGAGTTGAAGCCGACTTCCTACCAAATCATCACAAGCGCTTCCAACATTGATAGACAAGTTCATCAGTCGGAGGAGGGGAGTGATCCATCAACGAAGCCAAGTTTTCCTTTGGCGTTGAGAGCCTTGGTAATACCTCTTACCCATGAGCCGTAATTATCACCTTGCAACAAAGGAGAGAACAACACGGTGGTTTGGGTTATCTGGGATGGATGATATAAGGATCTAATGTCCTAGGGTTTCTGAAGGTTGAGTTTACGTGTTTGAATGAACAGGGCTTTCAGGTGGAGATGGAGTTGAAGAATTCACCATTGTGTGAGAAATCAGAGAATGAGATTGCGGAAGAGAGAATCGGTCCTAGGATGGATCAAGATGATACCATCAAAAATTCTAGGTTTAGATATTTCTTGTCTCACAAAGCTTGTGTAGACTAGGATATTTTCATTGGTATTTATATCATGTACAAGAGAAGGATTCAAAACCTAATAAACAAATTGTTACGATATTGCTGGAAATCTAAATACTTGTTACAACAGATTACATCTTCTTATATACCGGAAGACTTGGACTACAACGGACTGCTTCTTCTATTGATTTGGGCTTGGTCTCTGCATAACAGATCTTGGACTTCAATTTACTTGATCTTCGGTGTGTATGTACGTGTAATATGTGTTGTGACCACACAACACATATATATGTCCAATATCAACGTTGGAAAAATGAACATAAAACTTACGAAAATATCGAAATCCTTGAAACGATTGCATTCTTCAAGAGAAATAGGTGCTCTTTGAGCAAAACTACCTGCAAACTTGAACAATTTCAAGATTTTAAGCGAGAATTTGAAAGGTACGTTTTAGGAGCATACCTGCACGGATATCAATTCTTTAAGTGGGGATAGTCAAATTCAAGCTCAATCTCTCTAAGTCAATCGGAAACACATGAATTTAGCGAGGGGTCAATATCGGGTTGACAACATAAGAAAAGCTAAGAGTATGTACCAGTGAGGCACAAATAAGAAAAAACACAAGACAAGACTAAGTTTTACTAGCTTAGAGATTCGAAAAACTAAGCAATGGGCCGGGTTAAAGAAAATGAGACCGCATCCCCTCCTTGGGTCCTCTTATTTAAGCGATTGCGTTTAGGGTTCATTTCTCTCATCTCCTTCTTAGATTGATCCTTGCCGCCTCTCACCCTCTTGTCTCTGTTCTTGGCCGCCTCAGACAACCACCACCACAGATCAATAGATCATGGCTTGTGATGTTTTTGATGATCATCAAGGACAATATATTCATACTTAGCATAATGATATCTCCTCTCAAATGTATTATTTTATATCTTACTTTTTCTACATTTCATTTTTATTATTTCATTTATCAATTAACATTAATTGTTTGTTGTTTCTTTGTTTTGTTCAAGGTGATTGATTACGGCATACCCGGCTCGTTAATGGATCTATAAGCAACTTGCCGGATTTATGCGTGGGTCATCTCTCCCTTGTATGTTGTTTTTTGGTATGGTGTTTTTAGGATTGCGATTGTATAATTCTGAATTTCCATCAGCAAACTCCGTCGCCTGATGTTGGAGTTTGTAACATTGGTCCTATGAGGAGGGATATGGGAATCATGACAAGAAAGATTCCCCTACCTTCAAATGCTTCCAACACTTTATTTGTTAGAGGCCTGCCTACGATTGTTCGGTAGGTAAGTCTCTCGTATCCTTTTATGAGTACTATATCTTCATTTCTTTCTTTGTTTTTTGAGAACTTGTTCTCCTCTCGACCCGTCTTTTATCATCTTGTCTTCAGTTGTTGGGCCTTCACTTAGGTTTGCAGATATCTTTCAACAGTTGGAAGGTTTTAAAGAAGTGAGACTTACGGGAAGGGGCACATAAGTAAATCAATTATCCTCACATAGTTATTTTTATATTGCTATTCGTTGTCTCAAGCTAATTTTGTTTGTTGCAGCTTGGAGTAAATCCACCTTTCCTGTGTTTTGTGGATTTTATCCGTTTCGAAAGCCTTTCTGCTGCTGCTATGGACAAATTAGAAGGTGAAAAAAAAACATCTTACTCTTCCTTTTCCTTTACTTGGATTAGAGTGGCCTAACATGCGCAAGTAAAACTCATCCAATTCAATTTTGCGGGATATTGGTTCGACCGCAAGACAGTGGATCTGTTTGAAGTTTGACTTTGCCCGCCATCCTGGTCCCGGATCGGTTGGTGGATCTCGTGGCGGCAGGCATTGATTCTCGATTCTTTGAGTGAGTGAAGTTAGATTCTTTCTCTGGTTTACCACAGTGAGGAGTAAAGAGTGGCTCTGTAACCGTTGCCTTTTTTCTTTTTTGTAGGGCTGAGTCTCGGGATGAGGGAGAGAATGGTAGAGTTTTTGCTAGAATGCTTCTTATATAGGAACTGGAGACGCTGTTTGTCAGAATTTTGTTATTTTCCTTCAGTATAATACAGTAGCTCTTTTTAGTGCCACTATGGACCTATATATGAAGGTTGTTGAAACTGTTGTCTGCGTACTTCTTACAATCAGTATTATGAAAATTCTGTTTTATGTCTTTCAGTCTAGTACACTAGTTTTTTGTAGTGCTGCCCAATCCATGCAGTCCCCATTTGGAACACCATCATTCTACAGATGTTTGAAGCAAAACTTTCCACAGTTGTAGCCACTGATTTGTGAGTTGTTTGAAAACAAACAACTTAAATTTGAGAGGATAAGTCATTATGACCGACAATTTCAAATATCTCCCTCTTTGATTCCCACATATAAAACCAATACTCCGATCATAACACTCGAAAAAAAATGGGAAAAATACACAAGCACCTTAAAGTTGTGATTTTTTTATTAGTTCTCCACAAGGCCATTTATATGTCTTAATCAAATTCTTCCTTTTCCATTTTGTTGCTAGTGACATTATTATTAATTACCGTCCAAAAAGATACATTAAGCAGATGAAATGTACAAGGAGAGCGAGTTGCAAGATTGTTAAAACAATAATTATCTAATCCAAAAAGTTCTTAAACCAGAACCCCAGCCAGGTTCCCAAAATAAAAATAGAAGCAACTGAGCTAAGACTGAAAAATATGCATAATTAACCCATTAATTATGAAATGCTAATTCATACTGAGCTAAGACGGAGTATTTTTTTTTTTTTTTGTAAGTCAGCATACATTCAGAGCCAGATATGTTAAAGATAGAGGAATTTAATTGAAATCTAAAAGACAATGAAGAATCTATAAAAAGTTTATTAGGTTATGAGAACCGGAACCCCATTCAAAACTGATCAACTGAGAAGAGGTTGTTCTATGATCTATCAAGCACCAAACTGATATGCATCAAACACTGTCAAAAATTATTCTTGACAATAAACATCCTCTCAAACATCATTCCCCTAGTTGTCTGTAGTCATGGTTTAACCTGACACAAACCATTAGATCTACTGTCTTCGATGCTTAACTTAACTTAGTTTTTAGATGCATGATTCCATGATGTACTGTCTTCAATTGGAGGATATAGCTTTTTTGAGAAAGACTTGGAAATCTAGAGGAGAATGATGTTATAGTGTTGATTTAAAATAGATGTCCCGATTTCATATTTGTCAAATGCAGGGGGCTCGGAAAGAGCTAAATGATATTGAAGTTGTCATACTTGGTCGCAAAAACACAAAGGCTGTGAGGTAAGGTATCAAACTTTGTCAGTAGTAATGAGTTTCGTATGCATATGACTATGTAAGAATCTGTTCAATCCAGCTGGGATACTGTTGAAAGAGTGAATTTACCATAGGGTGGTGTACTATGTAGAGTGAAGGGTGCATCCGCTACACCAACAGAGTATATATACATGGTGGTTTTAGTTGCTTGACCAACATGGATTAAAGAAAGTTAAATTACACGTGTACTCCACATACACCACTTTATGTGTGATTTCAATTCAGAGTGATATTTTTCAGTCTATATTTGGTCATGTTTTAATTCATTAATATAAGCTCTTGTGAACTCATATGACAAGCGACTTATTTCTGATTTTTGAATGATCTCAAAACTTTCTCATTTCTCTTAATTCCTGTGAATGAGAAAAAGCCTTCACTCATTTCCTGGATCTTTTGAGCTCTCAGCAGCATTTCTCTCTTCTTCCGGAAAAAGAACTCGTAGTTTTTGCGTGCCACAATCTCTGCCTATATTGGAGCATTGCACTTTCTGAAAGAAAGATGTGCTCGAAAGAAAAATACCGAGAGCTTGGTCTGATTTCGAGCAATGAAGCTTGGTATACGCTCCATTCTACTCTCTCACACCGTTGAATTTGACCGCCTCCAATGCACTACAACTACCTCTCTTAATTAGGGATTAGTAATGGGCCGGGTTAAAGAAAACGGGACCCGCATCCATATCAACACTAATCTTCAGCTGTGGGAAAAAAAAAACACACTAATCTTCCTTTCTGTAATTATGTTTTTGGTCGCCTTTCCTGCAGTAGGAACAATATAAATATTCTGTTCATAACACTTGGGTTTTAGGTTTTATTTCCCCTTTTTATTTTGGAACGCACCACTCACAAGTTGTTGGACTGCAGGGTACATATTGACTGATACAACGAGAAGGGTCTTCTGAAACAAGTCAGTGAAGTCACAGAATACACAAATACTTACTTCACCTTGTTAGTGAAGTCAGTGCTGCTGCCGAAACACCTATGTTATTCCCGCAAGAGTTGCAATCTAACCAGTGTACTGTGAATGTACACTTCTTTAAGATTATCAGCCAAGTCATGACTCTCTATACTCTTGTGTAAGGCAACTCAAAGAGGGAAAAAAGGCGACACTTAAAGAGGGGAATCTAAAAAGGTGTATTACTTTTTGTTTCTTGTTTGCACGTCGTATGGTAAAATCTATAATGAAGCTTTTTTTTTTTTTTTTTTTTTTTATTTGCGTTTTTCACCTGAGTTAGAGCTAAAAGTGCAGTATTTGTAAAAAATTTGGACTATTATTAATCTTAAATATTACTCTAAAATGTACAAGGGCTTAATTTCACTACAAGAAAACATGGATTGAGCGACCAAGCAAATTTAGTTGCCAAAGCCCGTATTAAGTCGCTCTAACCCTTAGAGCGATTAAAAGTGGCACTTGCTCTGGAGTTGCAAAAGGTGGTATATGTAAAAGTCTTGAGCAGCTAGGCAGTCGCTCTAGCTATCAACCAATGATCATATAGCGACTTTTTTGGACATTGCTCCAAAGCTAGACCAACCACCCTAGAGCAAGAGAAATAGCCAACGCTTTAGAGATAGACCAACCACTTAGAGCTAGTAAAATAACCAATGCTTCAAGGCTTGACCAACCACTTTGAGCAAGTAAAATATCCATTGCTTCATAGCTAGATCGTCCAACTTGGAGCAAGTAAAACACCCATTGCTTTTAAGCTTGACTGATGATCCTAGTTGGTTGCTCAAGTTTTTAAGCTACCAAATTTTTCTGCTCGCTCCACCGATTCTGCGTTAGTTTTTCTAGAGTCTGATTTAGATAATCCATCTCACTTATTTTGATTTTGATAATCCCACAATGTCATTAAATGAAATTAATAATGAACAAATTATGCAAATTAAAAAGAGAAATAATTTTATTATACCACATAATTCAATTTACATCATTTCTTAAGAGAGTAAGATTCCTTACAGAAGAAAAAAAAAAAAAAAAAACTATCTAATCTATCTTCACAATTTTAGAAACAAACGCTGAAAAACACTACTTCAAATTCGAAGCACCCATTGAAGTTTTTTGATTCTCACTGGATAAGCTGCAAAATAATTCATGCTGCTGTGACCTTCTATCACTAATCTGTTTTTTAGCTCTGATTTTGAGACCAAATAGAGCACTCATTGAAGATCAAGTCCATCCCCTCAAACAGATAATAAACTTGGGTCCTGCATATATAAACAAATACAAAGAAGACAAGATCTAATTAAAATAAGGAAGATGAAATATAGGCTCAACTGGACATACAAAACAAAGAACTGAATCAAAAGACCAAATAGTAAAAACTGTTAAATGGGTACTTTTTCTAAACATACCCTTCAAGATAAGATCCATTTGCAGTAAACCTCACCTGATTTATTCATTCCAACAAATAAATCCAGGAAAAGAATCAGATTCATTTTGAGAAAAAGACAGATTTAAGAACTTGAATATGCATGAGTATGGTTGTGCAAATTGATCTTAAACCATATTCATACTGCTGGAACAAATTATTTTCAGAAGAAAACAACTTTATCAAATCTGAAACTCTCAAATTAACAGAATAAAATAAAATCAAATCAGCATAACCGATTAAATAATTCAAGAAAAATTGGCAGCAAATCTATTAGCTTAAACATATAACAAAATAAAGAAAAACGAAATCAAAATCACCATAATCAAAATAGATTTAATTCAAAAAGTCTAAAGAATCATAAAAATTTACAAATCGTTACCTGCACACATGATTTATCACAAGAATAACTTATGAAAGTGAAATGGACCTAATGGTTATTAATCATATGATACGAATTTTAACTAAACCAAATCAAAACAAAGTACCCTATTATGCAGTTGAATTGAAACTAGAAAACTAAAAATGGATTTCATGATTAATAGTTCTCAGACATCATAAATTGATTAGGGAGAGGAGCAAAAATTACAAACTCTAGTCCCCAATTGTGTCCTCATCGAACCTTTTGAATCACTAAGAGTCTAAAATCATGTAAAATGGATCTCGATTTAAAACCCGTTTATGATAACAACACCTTATTACCAGCAAAAATACTACCGTACAAAATAATTAAAAAAGCATGAAGGAAGTAACTATAAAGAAATTTAGGTAACTATGTTGTGATTGAAAATCTAACAGATGATCCAGAGATCTATGGAGGGAGGGAGGGAGGGAGGAAGGGAAGGAGGCGCTGAAGTGGGAAGTGATGAAACACAGGGTTTTATTGTATCAATAAATAGAATGGCACTAGACGTAAAAAATGAAAAATCTGTGGTTAATAAGAAGAACCATTAGGGTTTTACCTTAACTTTCCACTATGACACAGCCAAACGAATGTTTTCTTTAGCCCCTCTTTGATTGGTTAACAAATTCACGCTAGTAACCACGTGTAATGGTAAAACAATCTAATGGTTTCTCTTGGCGTTATACCTTGTACATCTTTTCTGTGATTTACATTTGAGTTATTTTTAGTTTTTGATATAAAAACATTGAAAAGGCAGACAGTACACCACGCGTCTACGGGACATAAGTCCATCTTACGGTCCTTACCCACCAAGGTCTGGGTTTGGTAATGACTATACGTGTAACTTTGACATAAATGTCCCAAAGATGAATCCATGTGGCTTTTCCATTTGAGTTAATATCCGTCCGATTATACATTTTAGTTTTTTATTGGCAGGGCTAATGTCATACGGATCATGATTGTTTTCAAAGTAAATTTGTGTTTCTATTCATAAGGGCTAAGAGCAACTGCGGTTAGTGCGAGTATAACCAAAGACTAAAAGAGGAAAAAAAGACCAAAATTTGGGTTTAGTCAGTGCCGTGACGCAGTGGTAGAAGACTAAATTTAGTGGAAGTGAACATATAAGTTCGCCTGGTGTGGGGCGTAAACTTTATCCCCGCCCGACTAAAAAAAAAAATATATATATATATATGGGGCGTACATATAATGTCCGCCTGGTGTGGGGCGAACATATACACCAGGCGGACATTATATGTACGCCTCACCAAGATTAAAAAAAAAAAAAAACGGGGCGTAAACTTTAAGTTCGCCTGGTGTGGGGCGTAAACTTTAACCCCGTCTGGTGTGGGGCGTAAACTTTAAGTTCGCCTGGTTTTGGGGCGAACATTATATCAACGCTCGACTATATTTGGGTTTAGTCTTTGGTCCCCGACCAAACATAATCGCCACTGTTCATTTAGTGCGGGATTTGGTCGATGGTCCGTCCCGCTACGCCTGGTTCAGAGACCAAATAAATGGGTTTAGTCGCCCACTGCAGTCGCTCTAAGAGCATCCACAATGGGAGACTAAAAACCAGAGTAAAGATCAAACAGCAGACGCAGTGGAGAGGGAGTAAAGATCAAAGACCAGACTAAAACTAAAAACCAGACCAAATATAGTCTTTAGTTTGGTTTTAGTCGGGCGTAACTTTAAGTTACGCGAACGTGTGTAATGTATAACTCCACCGACTATAAAAGACAAAAAAAAAAAAAAAATTGGGGCGTAACTCAAAGTTACGCCTGAATAAAAAAAAAAAAAAAGTTAATGGGGCGCAACTTCACCAATTTTACTCCTTCCCCCGTAGTGTTTGAACAACTACTAAACCCAAAATTTGGTCTTTTTTTTGCTCTTTAGTCTTTGGTTTTGATCGCAACACTGCAGTTGCTCTAATGTCATACTGTCATACACCCATGTAAATGAGAGTATGCCTAACCTTAGGCATTTCATGTACTGCCTTTGCACTTAGCTTCCGAACTAGGTTGGGTCACCCAGGTATGCATACCGAGTATGGGTACCTTTGGCAGTTGTGAAATCAGATCCAAAAGGTGTGCATACCTGTGTGCGTATGTGCTTTTGGAAGTTCGTGTCTGTATCTCAAGAAATCTCGAACTCATATCAAAAGGGTATGCATGCTGATGTTAAACAGTTGGTTGTTTTCTTGGGAAATTTTTCATAAGATCAATTTCAAAAAAAAAATAGTTTGTGAACAAGAAATTGTTTTAACGGAGTTTGCTAAAGATAATGAATATCCATTGCTTGGATATATTTTCAGAGTTTAAACAAGACAAGCTTGAACTTGTAATTTGTCTTAGAAGTGTGTATGAGAAATATAGCAAAAAAGAACTGTAGCCATGGTCAAGGTATCACAGCGAGTATGCTTAACCTTAGGCACTTCATGTACTTTTGCCTTTGCAATTAAGCTTCCGAACTAGGTTAGTTCAACCGGGTATGCATACCGAGTATGGGTAAGTTAATTTGGCAGTTGGGAAATCAGATCCAAAAGGTGCACATACCTGTGTGCGTACGTCCCCTTGGAAATTCGCAAAGTCATATTAGAAGGGTATGCATACCGAGTATCCGTATTGTCAGGAAGTCTCGAACTCAAATCAAAAGGGTATGCATACTCATGGTAAACAGGTTGTTGTTTGCTTAGGAAATTTTCCAAAAGATCAATTTTAAAGTAAAAGTTTGTGAACAATAAATTGTGCTACCGAGAGTTTGCTAAAAATTTCTGAATATCCATTGCTCGAATATATTTCCACAATTTAAACAAGACAAGCTAGAACTTGAAATTTTTCTTAGAAATGTGTATGAGAATTATAGCAAAAGTGAACTATATATAGCCATCATCAAGGTATGCATAGCGAGTATGCTTAACCTTAGGCACTTCATGTACTTTTACCTTTGCACTAAAGCTTCCGAACTAGGTTTGGTCAACCAGGTATGCATACCGAGTATGGGTACCTTTGACAGTTGTGAAATCAGATCCAAAAGGTGTGCATATATACCTGTGTGCGCGTATGCGCTCTTGGAAGTTCAGTATGCCTACGTTTGACAGTTGTGAAATCAGATCCAAAAGGTGTGTATATATACCTGTGTGTGTATGTGCTCTTGGAAGTTTGCGAAGTCATATTAGAATGGTATGCATACCAGGTATCCGTATTGTCAGGATGTCCCGAACTCAGATAAAAAAGGTATGCATACCGGAGGTCAGTATCTAGCAGTATGGACCAAAATATGCATCGATATATTTTTACCGGAAGTTACCACATAGGACAATTAGATATGATAAGTAATGTTGATTTCATCTATTTTTATTATTATTTATAGGTGAATATCGATGTCTAGATAATTATCATTTGTTCAACGTTGTACGTGCTCTTGGAAGTTCGTGAAGTCATATCATAAGGGTATGCATAAGAGGTATCCGACTATCCGTATTACCAGGAAGTCCCGAAGTCAGATTAAAAGGGTATGCATACCGGAGGTCAATATATAGCAATATGGACCGAAATATTCATCGATAATATTTATACAGGAAGCTACTACACAAGACAATTAGATATGATTAGTATTGTTGATTTCATCTATTTTTATTATTATTTATAGGTGAATATCGAAGTCTAGATAATTATCATTTGTTCAACGTCATTGATATCATCACCCAATAACTTTACCACTTTACGTTAGCAATTGAACACTCGTACAAACGTTAGAAATTGAACACTCGAACAAAAATGTGATGATAACCTACGATGAACTAGGAATTATTCTAGCCAATTAGCAATGCAAATTTCTCATCAAAAAAAAAAGGAATGTAAATTTCAGGTCAACTTACCACACCAAAGCTAACAAAAATATGATCCACATGATATTGTACCTAGCTAGCCAATTGGAAGCCAGAATCTTCAATCGTATGGCTACACATGCACAATACAAAAGGTACGCAGATTACTAACCACACCAAGGCTAACAAAAACATGATCCGCATGATATTGTATCTATCCAATTGAAAGCCATAATCTTCATTTGGATGGCTATACACGCAAAACACTAAAGGCACGCGGATTACTACCTTATCCAACAGAAGAAAAGATTTCCACCACAACTATTCTGTGGCGCGAAAACATATTGGGGCAATGAATTGGCGGGAATGTTAGCGCTCTTTTTTTTGTGGGTGAAATCTAAAATTCAATTTCATGTTGGGCAAAATATTTAGGATTGAAACCGAGGCATAAAATCTCGCTTACTCTTGAAAATCTTTTCACAGCCTTTCTATCTCACCTCTTTCTCTTTCTTTCTCGTTTTCAATTCTCCGAAAAAAACTCGATCTCTCTCGCCTATCTCTCGAATAAAAAACAAAAAGCAAAATTGAAGCTTTCATCCTTCTCTTTCGCTACCGATTTGGTTTTTAGTATGTTTTAATTAGGATTTTTTGATTTCGATGTGGATTTTGATTTAGAAGGGGAAATTGATGTTTTCTGAAATTCAAAACTGGGGAAATCTCGAGGATTTGTTGTAATGGGTTATCTTTGAACTTTCGGGTTTTTTTTTTTTTTTTTTTTTTTTATTTTTCTTTTGGTGGTGAATAGGGTATGGATTGGTTTTCCATCATCGCTCCTTCAAACCCAATTTTCTGTCAATTGAGAAAAATGATTAAATGTTAGAATTTCCGTGTTTCTTGTAATTTTATGCATTAAATTTGTGTACTCAATTGTGAAGTTCCCGGATCTTGTTCGAGTTCTCGAAGGAATCTTACCTGTAAATGGATGAATTCGTCGTTCTTACCAAGTTTCTGACTTAGAGTAGTCAACTCACGGGACAGGTTTCGATCTCGATCCTTGTACGCATACAATATGCAGAAATAGGGTTTTTTTTTTTAAGAATTCGTAGAATATCTCGAAGGAATCTTACCTGTAAATGGATGAATTCGTCGTTCTTACGAAGTTTCTGACTTAGAGTAGTCAACTCACGGCCAGGTTTCGATCTCTGATCCTTGTACGCATACAATATGCAAAAATAGGGTTTTTTTTTTTAAGATTTCATAGAATATCTCGAAGGAATCTTACCTGTAAATGGATGAATTCGTCGTTCTTACCAAGTTTCTGACTTAGAGTAGTCAACTCACGGCCAAGTTTCGATCTCGGATCCTGGTACGCATACAATATGCAGAAATATGGTTTTTTTTAAAGATTTCGTAGAATATCTCGAAGGAATCTTACCTGTAAATGGATGAATTCGTCGTTCTTACCAAGTTTCTGACATAGAGTAGTCAACTCACGATCGGGTTTCGATCTCGGATCCTGCACGCATACATTATGCGTAAATAGTTTTTTTTAAGACTTGTAGAATATCTCGAAGGAATCTTACCTGTAAATGGATGAATTCGTCGTTCTTACCAAGTTTCTGACTTAGAGTAGTCAACTCACGGCCAGGTTTCGATCTCTGATCCTTGTACGCATACAATATGCAGAAATAGGGTTTTTTTTTTTTAAGAATTCGTAGAATATCTCGAAGGAATCTTACCAGTAAATGGATGAATTCGTCGTTCTTACCAAGTTTCTGACTTAGAGTAGTCAACTCACGGCCAAGTTTCGATCTCGGTTCCTGGTACGCATACAATATGCAGAAATAGGGTTTTTTTTTTTTAAGATTTCATAGAATATCTCGAAGGAATCTTACCTGTAAATGGATGAATTCGTCGTTCTTACCAAGTTTCTGACTTAGAGTAGTCAACTCACGGCCAAGTTTCGATCTCGGATCCTGTACGCATACAATATGCGAAATAGGTTTTTTTTAAAGATTTCGTAGAATATCTCAAGGAATCTTACCTCCGTAAATGGATGAATTCGTCGTTCTTACCAAGTTTTCGACTTAGAGTAGTCAACTCACGGCCAGGTTTCGATCTCGGATCCTTGTACGCATATAATATGCAGAAATAGGGTTTTTTTAAGATTTCTAAGAATATCTCGAAGGAATCTTACCTGTAAATGGATGAATTCGTCGTTCTTACCAAGTTTCGACTTAGAGTAGTAAACTCACGGCTAGGTTTCGATCTCGGATCCCGGTACGCATATAATATGCGAGAAATAGGGTTTTTTAAGATTTCGTAGAATATCTAGAAGGAATCTTACCTGTAAATGGATGAATTTGTCGTTCTTACCAAGTTTCTGACTTAGAGTAGTCAACTCACGGCCAGGTTTCGATCTCGGATCCTGGTACGCATACAATATGCAGAAATAGGGTTTTTTTAAGATTTCGTAGAATATCTCGAAGGAATCTTACCTGTAAATGGATGAATTCGTCGTTCTTACCAAGTTTCTGACTTAGAGTAGTCAACTCACGGCCAGGTTTCGATCTCGGATCCTGGTACGCATACGATATGCAGAAATAGGGTTTTTTAAGATTTCGTAGAATATCTCGAAGAAATCTTACTTGTAAATGGATGAATTCGTCGTTCTTACCAAGTTTCTGACTTAGAGTAGTCAACTCACGGCCAGGTTTCGATCTCGGATCCTGGTACGCATACAATATGCAGAAATAGGGTTTTTTAAGGTTTCATAGAATATCTCGAAGGAATCTTACCTGTAAATGGATGAATTCGTCGTTCTTACCTAGTTTCTGACTTAGAGTAGTCAACTCACGGCCAAGTTTCAATCTCGGATCCTGGTACGCATACAATATGCAGAAATAGGGTTTTTTAAGATTTCGTAGAATATCTCGAATGAATCTTACCTGTAAATGGATGAATTCGTCGTTCTTACCAAGTTTCTGACTTAGAGTAGTCAACTCACGGCCAGGTTTCGATCTCGGATCCTGGTACGCATACAATATGCAGAAATAGGGTTTTTTTTTAAGATTTCGTAGAATATCTCGAAGGAATCTTACATGTAAATGGATGAATTCGTCGTTCTTACCAAGTTTCTGACTTAGAGTAGTCAACTCACGGTCAGGTTTCGATCTCGGATCCTGGTACGCATACATTATGCGGAAATAGTTTTTTTTTTAAGACTTCGTAGAATATCTCGAAGGAATCTTACCTGTAAATGGATGAATTCGTCGTTCTTACCAAGTTTTTGACTTAGAGTAGTCAACTCACGGCCAGGTTTTGATCTCGGATCCTTGTACGCATACAATATGCAGAAATAGGGTTTTTTTTTTTAAGAATTCGTAGAATATCTCGAAGGAATCTTACCTGTAAATGGATGAATTCGTCGTTCTTACGAAGTTTCTGACTTAGAGTAGTCAACTCACGGCCAGGTTTCGATCTCGATCCTTGTACGCATACAATATGCAGAAATAGGTTTTTTTTTTTAAGATTTCATAGAATATCTCGAAGGAATCTTACACCTTAAATGGATGAATTCGTCGTTCTTACCAAGTTTCTGACTTAGAGTAGTCAACTCACGGCCAAGTTTCGATCTCGGATCCTGGTACGCATACAATATGCAGAAATAGGGTTTTTTTTAAAGATTTCGTAGAACATCTCGAAGGAATCTTACTCAGTAAATGGATGAATTCGTCGTTCTTACCAAGTTTCTGACTTAGAGTAGTCAACTCACGGCCAGGTTTCGATCTCGGATCCTTGTACGCATATAATATGCAGAAATAGGGTTTTTATAAGATTTCTAAGAATATCTCGAAGGAATCTTACCTGTAAATGGATGAATTCGTCGTTCTTACCAAGTTTCTGACTTAGAGTAGTAAACTCACGGCTAGGTTTCGATCTCGGATCCTGGTACGCATATAATATGCAGAAATAGGGTTTTTTTAAGATTTCGTAGAATATCTAGAAGGAATCTTACCTGTAAATGGATGAATTTGTCGTTCTTACCAAGTTTCTGACTTAGAGTAGTCAACTCACGGCCAGGTTTCGATCTCGGATCCTGGTACGCATACGATATGCGAGAAATAGGGTTTTTTTAAGGTTTCATAGAATATCTCGAAGGAATCTTACCTGTAAATGGATGAATTCGTCGTTCTTACCAAGTTTTTGACTTAGAGTAGTCAACTCATGGCAAAGTTTCGATCTCGGATCCTGGTACGCATACGATATGCGAAATAGGGTTTTTTAAGATTTCGTAGAATATCTCGAAGGAATCTTACCTGTAAATGGATGAATTCGTCGTTCTTACGAAGTTTCTGACTTAGAGTAGTCAACTCACGGACAGGTTTCGATCTCGGATCCTGGTACGCATACAATATGCAGAAATAGGGTTTTTAAGATTTCGTAGAATATCTCGAAGGAATCTTACCTGTAAATGGATGAATTCGTCGTTCTTACCAAGTTTCTGACTTAGAGTAGTCAACTCACGGCAAGGTTTCGATCTCGGATCCCTGTACGCATACAATATGCAGAAATAGGGTTTTGGAGAACTTCATCAACAAAAGGTAAGTTAATACTTGAACCACCTATATCTCAAGTTATATTCACTATTCTATCATTTGAGGCGATGACTAGTATGCATAGACAAGAATATCATTCATGTCTTGATTTCATGATCCAAATATTTAGAGACGGAGATGAGAAAGAATCGAAAACCTTGATTCCTAAGATTTAAAATGATATTAATCTATATAGGGGTTTCATCAAAAAAATTGAAATTGAAAATGATATCCTTTAAGTTACTTGATAATTCTTTTTGTCAAATGTCAGTGCAACTCAGTCAATTTTGCAGATTACTTATTTGTTCTCATATTTTTCAATCAGATTTCATCGTTTTTTTTCCCAGTTACCCATCATTTAAATCGAATGTATTTTCAAAAGGAGTGAATTTTCAATTTCTTCGTTTTCACTCGAATTCGTTCAAATTTGATGTATTTTCTTTTATCCTATATTTTGAAGATAAATTCGTATAATCTCGCTACAATTCATCTTTAGATTGTCAGCATCTGGGTTCTTCATCGGCCCCTCACCAGTGAAAACGATCATCTAGATTTGGATTTACGATTGGAATAACAAATTTTGATTATATTTGTTAAATTTTGAAACTGGATTATTTGCACATAATTACGAAATCGGCAACACTATTACTAGAGTTTTCTTTAATGGTATTAAAATTAATTTTTTTGTGAAAATTTGTATATCCATAAATTATACTCCGTATTAGAGAATAAAATGTATTATCTCTTTTTAGTTTTAACTAAATGGGCGTAAAGAAAATTTAAGAAAATAAAAGTAAATTTTTATGGACATTTTTATTTTTGAATTTGTATAACATTCTTTAAAAGAAAAGATTCCCCGATTTTCTAGTAAAAAAACATCATTTCTTTGTTAATTTATATTTTGAGTTTTGAAACCTGGCGAGATTGGGGTATACCCAGATTAATTGGGGTATACCCAATAAGACAAAATAGGGTCATTTTGAAGTAAAAGAGGTAACCCCTTAACCATATATTATCTAAATGGCTAATATACTCTTGTTTAATTAACACTATAAATCTGATTAGGTTAATTAATTCAGTTTAGATTAAAACTTTTCAAATTATGAATTTCAGTAATGAAATTTTTGATTGAACTTTGGGAAGTTTTCTGATGAAAAAAATTTGTTTTGAAAAAATCTTTTGTAACGGAAATGAAAGAACACTACCCACACACTTCTAAAGAGGGGATTGCAAAGTTCTTGTACGAATAATACTCAAAATTAGATCAAAAATCAACACCCAGGAGACGACAAAAAAAATTTATTAGTCGGCAAGGTCATCAAAAAAAACCCTGCCGGCTGTTGAAAATACCCTGCCGGCTGTTGAGAAAAATGTATTAGTCGGCAAGGTCTTCAAAAAATACCATGTCGGCTGTTAAAAAACTTTAGTAGTCAGCAAGTTCTTCAAAAAATACCCTGCCGGCTATTGAAAAAATTTGTTAGTCGGCAAGATCTTCAAAAAATACCCTGCCGGCTGTTGAAAAAATTTACAGTCGCCATGGCTGTTATGAAAAGTCGGCAAGATATGCATGTTACGACCTTGCCGACCAAAAACACAGAAATCACAATTTTCGATTTTTAACCTAATATAACAATCAAATCACACAACACAATGATGGGTTTGAGTTTAAACATCACTTATAGTCTTTTTTTCGCCGGTAGAGTCAACAATTTTTTTGGAAAATCAAAGTTGAAAATTTTTATATGGCTTTGGTTGATGGAAGATACAGACAAAGAAGAAGAAGAGAAGATTAAGAGTTGTTTAATTTTTTAATTTTAGGGTTAATGGAATTAAAAAATGCGTTTATTTTTATGATATAATTAGTTCAAAGGTATTAAAATAAAATCACCCTTTTATAAAAATATCGACTAGGTCCCCTTACAATTGGGTATACCCCAATTAATCCGGGTATACCCCAATCTCGCATGAAAGCGGTAATTTTTGAGAATAAAAGAACCTCGAATTATTCTAATCCGTATGATATGTAATCAGCCAATTGAAAACTAAATTATTTGATCGGACGAGTATAATGCTAACACAAAAGTTCAAACGGATTATTTCCTTATCCAACGGTGGAAATACTGCAATGTTTATTTGCCGTGAAACTAATCTGTATGATATATAATCAGCCAATAGGAAACTAAAGTCTTTGATCGAACGAATGTACCGGAACCACAAAAGTTCGCACGGATCACTATATTATCTAACAGTGGCAAAATTGCCGCATCAATTTTCGTTCCATGTAAAAATAAATTTGGGGCAAAAGTATTAGGCGGCAATTTTGGCGCACAAATTTAAATTTGCCGCCAGATTGAAATCCTGAACCTTTAAGACTACTCATTTACCTCTGTCCAGGGAACACAATCCAATGAGTTTATGGATTCTTTTTATCTCAATAGGTTATGGTCAATTGAATAGTCATCTAATTTCTTCAAATTCGTTTGTGTGGAGCAGTTTTACTTAGACTTTCAACTGTTTTTTTTTCACTTGAATGTTTATTTCTCTATTAAATGTTTGTTTTGAATTTTATCTGTTTTCCCTTTAATTTTCTTTGGATTACCGAAAAAAACTTGATTTTGTAAAAATTAGTTTCATTTCACTGTAATCAGGGTCAAGTTTTTCGAAATGGAATAAGGGAAATCTAAGATTTTTGAAGTGGGTTATGTAAATAGAGGTGACATTTTGTTATTTTGAAGGGTTTTGATATTTGGGTTATGCAAAATTTTAGTTTCTTTTGCCCAATTTGGGTGTTGTTTGGGAAGCCTGAGGTCTGTATGCCTGTTTGTGAATTAAAGTTTCCAGGGAGGTTTCCGTATTTCCGATGATAACTGATAAAATGGAATTTTACTTGCATAAGGTTTCAATTATTAATTACTCTTAAAGAGAAATCTTGGTGTTAAATTGCTGGCCATCTTTATGTATGGCTGTATTTGATGTTTCTCATCTCTTAACAAGGGAAGGATGGTTATGATCCGGAGACGGCGGACTTTTATTCTTGATATGATGCTAAGGAAACCTACAGCTTTGTAAAAGAAAACTAATGGACCCATCTTGAAGCAAAGTACTTCTGTGAGAAACAAGAAATTGATTAAGCCTATTCCCATTACGTTTCTCATTTTTTATTTTAGATCAATTGAATTTCTTATTGGTGTTTAAGATCAATTAGAGGCCTGAGGAAGAAGAGACATTATTCACATAGATTTTTGGATCTAGACCGTCAGATATAACTTTTGAAAACCGTTGGATTAAAAGAAAAATCTCACAATCTCTTCTGAATGGGTGGTGGCTCACACTTTAATCGCTGAGAGATGTTTTAGTGGCCAAATACATTTTTGAATCGCTTGTCCATCGTAGCTCGAAGTAAAGAGCTGCTAACCTACTACGGTAGTTGTTAATTCCTGACTTGGAAAAGTGTTGGAGCAACCAATTACTTCCTTTAATCGCTAAAAAATAGTGGATATAGGTTTAGAGCAAGCAAAGTGTACGGTAGACGCAGGTTCGGTTGCTTAACTGTTAAAGGGACTAAAATACTGGGCAGTCGGAAAAATTTTAGTCGCTTAAACCAGTTTTTCTTGTAGTGTTTGGAAGTAAACAACAACCAAAAATGACAACCGTTTTTAACTGTGTTATGTCAGATGTTTTCATCCGTTGATGGTAATTATCCTAATGAACAGAGGATGCTAGGTCTAGTGAAATTTTGCACTGAATTAGAACACTGAGTGGGTGCTACTGCCAGCGAGCCTAATACGCATGATGTCACCTCAATCTTACAAAGGATCAAGAAGAAAATCAAACAAACCATTTGTATTAAAGAAAATGTGATTTTTGCATAATTTAAGAGATGTCCATAATGATGAAGTGCAAATGTTATATGGATGCTGTAAAGATATAGAGGTCCTCTCTTTGCTTAATTAGATTTAAAGATACAAATATGTAGAAAATATGTAGAAGACCTGGTAACTAAGGCAAGTACTTATCCAATGCATGCTAGGAAAAATAATGCAAGGCACTTGAGGTTATTTCGTCCTTTATAACGTAGTTTGTCCCGATGGAGATATGTTTAGAACTTGTGATGTATCTTGCGGCTTTGGTCCTGTTAATTGCGTAATTGTATCACATAATTTTTTTTGTTTTTAGCATGTTTGGAACCATTAAAGAAGTCAGATGATTACCAAGCTAGCAGGGTCAATTTCCATGAAAACAAAAAGGTATTCCAGGAACTACTTGGAAGGATTTAAAGACCAAGAGTGACTGAGTGAACTTATAACTTTGGAGATACATTGTGGAATTCTTCTTTTTTACCTTTTGGTTATGTCTTTCTCTTCTTTGGTGAGTATGCGGTATGCGTGACCAGCGTTATGCACTGAAGTCAAAAGAAATTAGTGGAATCCTTCATGTCAATGGTCAAGATTTATACACTAAACCAACCCAGTATATACTGCAACAGAGAAAGTAAAATTACACCTTCACTATCCAGTTGTTTCTGTTAATGATAGCAGAGACTTATCTCTACAACAAAAAATCACCGAGTTAGTCAACAGACCAGTATCTGGAAAGAATCCTAAGGCTATGTATACGCTCTTTTTAGTCGAGTTTTGAATTTGTTAAAGTCTTTAAACTGTTAGAGTCTCAGTAACAATATTTGTAACTGCGTTGCAGTATTCTTCACGTATAAATAACACTCTGATCTCCACACAAAGATTGTGGAAAATATTCTACCTAAACTCGTGTTTAAACTTGGTATCAGCCTACGATCCAAGCACATTTCCATTTCAAAACAAGACCACAAAAAAAAAACCAATAAAAAATATCAATGGAAACTGATACCAACAGCCTCAGAAATATCCAGATTCACCATCTTGTTACCTTGAAACTCACAAAAACTAATTACTCCCTCTGGAAAACACAGTTTAAGCCTATACTCAATGCATATTATGGACTTACTGGTTTCATAGATGGAACTCAAGAAAAACTTGCAAGAACCCTACCAGATTCAAAAGACATAAATCCTCTTTTTACAGACTATGAGGCACAAGACTCACTGCTTGTAGGATGGCTCAATTCCACTCTAATACCAGAGGTTCTTAGTCATGTCATAGGTTTAGCACTTTTTTCTCATGCACATATGCATATCTCCTTCTGGTTTGATGCATTTACTACAGCTTGTTATTTAATTAATAGGCTTCCAAAATCTTCCTCAGAGCCAAAAACTCCACTAGAACTTCTATTTAACTAACATCTAGACTACACTTTCTTAAAAGTCTTTGGGTGTCTAGCTTATCCATGTATAGGACCGTACAATTCCAACAAACTCGAACCTAGGTCTTTACTTTGTGTGTTTATAGGCTACAGTCATGCGCATAAAGACTATCTTTGTCTCCATCGAAATTCTGGTAGAGTTTATATCTCACGACATGTGAGATTTGAAGAACACTCATTCCCATTCCATCCAAAAAAGCAACAAGTACCAATGCCATGTCCAGGTAATGTTCAATCTGATACTAGTATTTTGTTATCACCTCCTTTTAGAAGTAGAAGCATTCAATGTACACAAAACAATGTTGTTGCTCAGTCACAAATACAATCTACATCAGATGGTCCAACTGATACTATGGCTTCACCTGTGCATTCTGATGCATCACCAGTTCGACATATTCACCAACAATCTGATTCACAAGATGATACAGCTGACTCAGCTACATCAAGTGCTACTCAACAAGTTTAGTCAGATACGCAGTCCACTCAAAGTGAACTTGTTTCTCATCCTATGGTTACAAGGGAAAAGTCTGTCATAACCAAACCAATACATAAGCTGTGTTTAACTGCAACAAAGCATCCCCTGCCGGAAACATATTTTATGTAACCAATGTGTTAATCAGAGGCTTGCAAGAATCTGAAATGGAGAACAACAATGGATGTTCAGATTAATGCACTCATTTGAAATGGCGCTTACTCGTTGGTGAAATATGAAGATGGGATGAATGTTGTTGGCTCAAAATGGGTATTTAGGGTGAAACATAATCCGATGGTAGCATAGAGCGTTAAAAAGAAAGATTGGTTGCGAAGGGCTTCAACCAGCAGGAAGGCATAGACTATGGGGAGACCTTCATTCCTGTGATCAATCCATGCACCATTCGATTAGTATTATCACCTGCAGTAATGAATCAATGGAATATTAAACAGTTGGATGTCGAAAATGCATCCTTGCATGGCCAACTAAAATAAGACGTATACACAAAGCAGCCAGCTAGGTATGTTGATCATATTTATTCTAACCATGTTTGCAAGCTCTATAAGTCTCTATATGGCGTAAAACAAGTACCACATGTGTGGTTTTCTAGACCTAGCACCTTTTTACTAAAGATTGGTTTTAAAGGTTCTCTTTTTGTGCTCAAAACAGCTGCTTCAGTCACGTATGTTCTTGTGTATGTAGATGACATAATCGTCACTGGTTCTGATTTAGAACGTATTACACAACTTATTGCAAGTCTTGGTTCTGAGTTTGCAATAAAAGACATGGGGATTTTTTTTTTTCTTGGGAATAAAAGTTCTACGACAGGGCCGTGATTTTGTAGTTACTCAAAGAAAGTATGTGACAGATTTGCTCAGGCGCACCAAGATGGATGGTGTTAAGCCTTTTTGCACACCTTTGGAAACAAATGTAAAGATTCAAAAAGGAGGTACTGAAAGATTCTCAGATGCAACTCTTTATCGCAATGTGGTAGGAGCATTGCAGTATTTGCATTTAACACGGCCTGACATTTCAGTGGCAGTTAATAAAGTTTGTCAATACATGCATGATCCATTTACTGAGCATTGGGAACTGGTTAAAAGAATACTTCGCTACCTAAAAAGTACAATGGATTATGGTCTCATATCTATGCTACAAAGTAATTTTTACTTCATGCCTACTCTGATGCAGATTGGGCTGGCAGCTTAGATGATCGAAGAAGCACTAGTGGCTACTTCATTTATTTTGGGGGAAATTTAATATCTTGGAGTGCGCGAAATAAGAAAACTGTTTGAAAGTCAAGTACAGAGGCAGAATATCGAGGAGTGGCGATTGCAACATCTGAAATCATTTGGATTCAGTCCTTACGATAGGAATTTGGTGTGAATTCTACAACTCCAATCCTATGATGTGATAATCCGGGAGCAACATATCTCACTATGAATCCAGTTTCTTATGCTAGAACGAAGCACATCGAGATAGATTATCATTTTTCGGGGAACATGTTGTTAATAAGTTGCTCAATGTCAGGTTAATCAGTTCAAGAGCTCAGTTGGCGGATATATTTACAAAGGGGCTCTCTGCACCACGGTTTCAAATTATACGTTTCAGGTTGGACATTTGCCAGCTCCGGTACAACTTGAGGGGAGATGTTAACGATAGCAGACTTATCTCTACAACAAAGTCTCATTGAGTTAGTCAGCTAGACCGAGTATCTGGGAAGAATCCTAAGGCTATGTATACACTCTTGTTAGTCAGAGTTTTGAATTTGTTAAAGTCTTTAAACTGTTAGAGTCTTTAACAATATTTGTAACTGTGTTACAGTATTCTTCAAGTATAAATAACACTCGGATCTCCACACAAAGACTGTGGAAGATATTCTACCTAAACTCGTGTTTAAACTATTTCAATCCATCGATTATGATTCCATCCACTTTATGGGTGAGTGTGAGATGTATCGTTCTAACCTACTCAATTTATGCACGTAGGATAAGAGTGAGCCTATTTTCATTTATCTTCTTCCACAACCATTGACAAGGTTAGGTAAATAGATAAAACCTTTGAAAATGAAAAATGCTTAATAAATCCAGATTTTCAGACAAAACCAAAATCGACACACATTAAAATCAAAATGGTCCTTTTTAGCCTCGCGGGCACGGTGCAGCTCACCAGATAAAAAAAGTGTGAGAGCAATTATGCCCAAAAATCTCGGTTTTTTAGACTAGTTACTCACGCGGTTAGACTGACCGTAAGATTTATCTCATTGAGAAGATCTAACGCTGACTAGTTACTCACACCAGTCTATCCATAAAAAGCATTAGGGTTTAGTTTATATCTTTCCTCCTTAGATTCTTACAGCCTCTCATTCTCTTCCTCTCTTTGTTTTGCGCCGCCTGTAAAACTACCACCACTATTACAGATCCATAGATAATAGCTTGTGATGTAGACGATCAACAACAACTATTTACTCAACACAATGATTTCTCTTCTCAAACGTAAGTAATAGATCTTACTTCTCTCATTTCAATATTTGTTTTATTTTTAAGAATGAATATAAATCGATTCTTGTTTTCTGTTTTCAGGAGATTGATTTCTGGAAAATAGAGCTCGTGAATTGATCTAAAAGCAGCCTCCTTATCAATGGTGTCACGTCCTAACCGGGGAGGCTGTGCAATCTGGTATTATGTATTCAGGTAAGTTTAATTTTGGTTCAACCTTCCCTTAGGAACCCTTTGGTTCCCTTAGTTGTGGTCAGCGTTTAAGAGTAAATGTCTTCTATGTTTAATTTTAAAAAAATTTGTATATGGATGATTCCGTTTGATATAAATTTCCGTGAAACTTCAATTGTAGGATAAAAGATTTGTCATGATTTCATATCTATCAAATGCGACTCACAATATTCTTAAAGAGGGTGATAAAGCTCTTCCACCTGGAAGACATTGTTAACTTCAATCTTAGTGTAAGTCTCTTTATTCTTAACACTTAGTCTTGTGTTTTTTCCCCTTTTTGTTTTGTGTGTATGGATCATGTTCCTGTTAATTGTTTGACGCTAATGAAATTTCTCTTCGGGAAAGTATCTTGAAGATTGACTTTGGAATGTATCCTTGAGAATTATTTGTAGACAAGTTGAGAAATTTCAAATGGAAGGAATATAACCCTGTTATCAGATAGATCCAAAGATTGTAATCTAGAGAGGTTATAAATTCTCTTGTGAAGATGCTGCTTTAGCCTCATGTAGATTGACACCAGCCAACTTTAGTTAACATTTGGATTCAGTAACCCTGTAAATTCAGTAACCCTTTTACCCACTTTGTAGATGATGATACCAGGGGCAACATAGATGCATAAAATAATGCTTGTCTATGCTTATTTAGATTTAATGATACGAAACTGTAGTGGACTCAACTTTCACCAGTTGCTACTCTATGCAATACTTATATTATTTATACTAGGAAATGTAACACAAGCACTTGAGGTTATTTGGTCCTTCATAATAGAGTTTGTCCCGATGAATACATGTTGATTCTGTAAATTGCTGAAATTTAAACAGATAATTCTTTGTTTGCAGCATGTTTTGGAGCCATAAAAGAAGCCGGATTATTACTGAACTAGCAGGGTTAATTGCAGGAAAACAAACGATTTGAAGGGTCTTGCAGGAGGGATTTGAAGGTCAAGAAGTGAACTTGTAACCTGGAGATGCATAGTGGAGCTCGTCTTTATATACTTAAGATGTGTCGTCAATGTTTAATTTCCGATCTAGTGGTGTAATATGTAGACTGAACGATGATAAAAGTAAGTCTAAGAAACAATATAAGCAGCTTGGACTGCAATGTCTTCAATTTTGTTCCCTTAAACCTAGTCATTGGTCCGTGTAATAATAGTAACTCAGTAGACACTCCATTGTACTCTGTAGATCACGTTAACTTGGATCCCCAAATGTTCATACACAAGCAGTTAGCCTTAACGGACATGTTGATGTTCTGAAACCGATCACTAAATGTAGGTACATATCATGAGAAGCTGCATTATTTTTAAAGAATTTGCTAAAGCTGATCATGTTGAAGAGATATCAATGGGAAAATCTTTAGCGAGAGTGCGAGACTCATCTGCTTCTCTGCAACGATATACATAGAACAGCTGCAACTCAACTAACCACAATACTAGAGTCCTTATGCCAAAATAAAGGTCCACAATTGAGGATTATCAATGCAAGCTAAATTCCACTAGACAAATTTAACAGAAAGAATGTGTACGATGAGGCAAAATTAGGAAACACCCAACACAATTGCACTTTACGTTACTGCATTCACTTAAATTTATCAGCAAACTAAAATAAAAATCTGTCAACCAGGAAGGGAGAAAAATGCCACCAATTAACTCAAGGTGCATAAAAGTTATTATATTGCGAGAAATTCAAGTTGATGAATTGCTTACATTTCCCAAAACACAACACATAGCACTAGTCGGAATCTGATAAAACTTTTGAGTTTGGCAGATGGTAGATGCAGAATTAGGTAAGATGCACGTCCACATGGTGTTGTTTTTGTGCTAGCAAAGACCACATGACTATGGACAGTAGCAGTCTTTCAAAATGATCTCATAACTTTCTCATGTCTCTAAAATCTGGTGAATGAGAAAAAGCCTTCATTCGTTTCATGGATCTACATTTCTGAACTCTGAAAAACAAACTCTCTTCTTCCGGGAGCTCGGTCTACCATCAAATATATGTTTTCCTTCCCTTAAACTCTATCACTGGTTTCCTGTAATAGTAATTCAGTATGCACTCCATTCTACTCTCTAATTGTTGAATTTTTACCCCTTCCAGTACAGTGAAACGTTACCATATATCAAGTGATTGAGCTCTATTGGGTGGGATTAGTAATGGGCCGGGTTAAATAAAATGAGACCCGCATCCATCCCTCTCCTCCTATTTAAGCGATTGCGTTTAGGGTTCATTTTTACGCCGCCACAAACCACCACCATCATTCTTAGAGCTCTCTCCCTCTTAGGGTTCATTTCTCTCATTCTTAGAGCTCTCTCCCTCTTTTTTACGCCGCCACAAACCACCACCATCATTGATCAATAGATCATGGCTTGTGATGTAGATGATGATCAACAACAACATTTACATACTTAGCACAACGATTTCTCCTCTCAAAGGTAATTAATATAGATCTTTCTTTTTTTACATTTCATTTTCAATTTTGTTGCATGAATTGACATAAATAGTTTATATTTTCTTTGTCTTTTCAAAGGATTTTGCTCGCTGTGCAACCATCCGCCTATATGGACCTGAAAGGAACTCCTCGTTCTGCATTGATGTCACCTGAATTGAGAGGCTTGCAGATTTTTTTGTTCATAGTCAGGGTAAGTTTAATTTCACTGTTCCTTTTAACCCTCCCCTAATAACCCTTTTGTTCTCTTAGTTGTAGTCAGGGTTTACCATGAGACAGACCATTAGATATCCTGCCTTCAATATTCAACAGAAATATTATTTCTATGTTTAATCAGATTTCATCTGTTTTGTTATCTATCAATTGCAGGTGTCTTGGATCAGGGACTTCCTCAACAAAATCACACAGGTCACGAGGTATCAAATTTTGTCATATTATACATATAAGTGTCAAAGAATCAGATAGAATTATTTGAATTTAGTAGAGGGTATATAAGAAGATGCACATCCGCATGAGTTCTGACTTGGTGATATATATATATGGGCTATCAAATCAGTGGACAAACGGTGCTTAGATGATTGTTAAATTTTTTCAGTATATACCTATGAGAATTCAACTTGTAAATTCCTGAACAACATTACAAGTTGAATAAAGATGATGAATAATAAGGAAATAGAAAATTAGTCATTGTTCTGTAAATGAAGGGCGATGATAACATCTTTTAGTTAGGCTTCGAATGAGTTTTTGAAACAATCAATTAACAATTGAGAGACAGCTTAGGTAGATTTCGTTTGTTTTATTTTTAATTTTTAATTTTATTTTTAGAATTAATATGACGTTTCTTGTTTCATTTTATTCAAGGTATCTGCTAAAGTCCAGTCGTTTGTCTTAATGGAGCTCAAAGCAACTTTTTATCTCCCTCATATGTAAGCATTATAGATCTTAGATTTCCTACAAAAAAGATTTCCTTGAATTAATATGAATCGTTTCTTTTTCATTGTTTGTTCAGTCGTTTATCTATATGGACCTTCATCTTGCATCAACAGGGCGCATGTGCTGGTGGTCTTTCTTGAAGTAAGTTCAATTTCCTTGTTCCTTTTGTTCCTCTCTTACTAACCTTTAGATGCACTGTCTTCTATGTGTAGGTTAACAAAAATCTATAGATGGATGATTTCATTGATATATCTGTAAATTCTCAATTGTAGGATAAAGAATTTGAAACTTTGAGCAAAATATAAAATTATTGTGGATTTTGAACACTTGTCTTCAATGTCTTCCGTTTTGAACACTTGTCCTCCGTTTTGTTTTTTTGACCCTCCCTTACAGACCCTTGGATGGACAACCCATTAGATCTACTGTCTTCAATGTTTAGCAGAACATAATTTGTATATGGATAATTTCATTTGATATGTCTGTAGATCCCCAGTTTTAGGATAACTATTTCACGAGATAGACTCAGATGCTTAAAGCAAATTAAAAAAACTATTGTGGATTTAAAAGACTTCATCTGATTTGATATTTGTGGACTGCAGGTGCTCTAGGAATAGAGCTAAAAGAACAAGATGTCAAGAGTTCATTCGCAAAAATACAATATCTATGGGGTACCAAATTTTGTCGGCAGTGGTGAGTTCCATATACACATGACTGTCTAAGAATCAAGATACAACTGTATAATATTTGGTAGATAGTAGATGGTTAGATAAGATAAGATGCACATCCACCTGAGCTTTGGATTGGGGTTTTTAATGTGCTAGCAAATAAGCGGTGTCCTTTGCTCAGGCTAACAATGCCTACCCGACTATCAATTTTTTCAGTATATACCTGGGAAAAAAAGTAGTCACAGCCTACTAGTTTAAAATGTTGCAAATTCTGGAATGTCATTGCAAGTTGAATGTAGCTGATGAATAGTTGAACTGAGCTTGTTCAAGGGGTACACTCTATTGTTTTTTGTCAGACTGTGTGTCCCAACACTCGTCGTGTAAGTATGATAGTCTTTGTCTGTGTTGTTGTTTAATTTTGAACCTTTTGGTTAGTCAGCACAATTGTTTAATTGTGCTGACTTGACTAACATTGTCACTGTTTATTTTACGTTTTTAATTCATGTAGGAAACAATGTTCTTAGCTACTTTAGACTTTGGTTACTGAAAAGCTAGAAAGTTTAATTCATATAAGAATCAGTATTTAGATACCACCTGTTTAGGAGTTTGATGGGTCTTGTGAAATTATAAGCTGAATTAGAACACCGAGAGGGCTATCGGGAGTCCAGTTTAGGTGACCTGCATGATGTCACGACGATCTTTCGAATGAGCAAGTAAAAAAATCAAACAACCATTTTTTTTGTGGATTTTTGCATAACTTGAGAGACTTTGTACTAATGAAGTGCAAATATTATTTGGATGCCATAAAGTATTTTAGAACCGGATGTAGGGGTAATATGCTTATTTAGATTTAAAGATACGAAATTGTAGAAGACTCGGTTTTAACCAGATGCAACTATGGAAGTACCATAAAGTAAAGCAATTACTTGAGGTTAGTTGTTTCTTTGTAATAGAGTTTGTCCCAATGCATGCCGAGAACTTGAGATTTATCTTGCGGATTTGGTTTTGTTAATTTCTGTTTTAACAAATAATTCTTTGTTTGCAGCATGTTGCGAAGCAATAAAGGAAGCCATAATGTTACCGAACTAACAGGGTCTATCGCCATGAAAACAAGCTATTTGAATGGTCTTCTTGCCGGAAGGATTTAAATTAGTGGAGCATAGAAGTCTATAAGACCAGCAATTTAAATATTTTGGATCTACTGTCTTCTAAGTCTATAATCTACCATGAGCTACTCCTTGGTCATTTATGAATGCTTAACCATAAACTTAGTCACTGGTTTCGTCGTGTAATTGTAATTCTAGTATTACTCTATAGATCACAAATTTTACCACGTCTGGTATAGGGCTTAGTAATATAGGGGCCGGGTTAAAGAAAATGAGACGCATCCATCCCCTCCTCCTTTAGTCCTCCTATTTAAGCGATTGCTTTTAGGGTTCGTTTCTCTCGCCCTTGGATCAGATTCATTCTTGATTTTCCTCTCACAATTTTCCTCCCTGATTTGCGCCGTCTCCAAAGCAACTATCACAACCACCACAGATCAATTGATCATGGAATCAGATGATGATCATCATCATCATAATGATATCTCCTCTCAAACGTAATTAAAGGATCTTACTTTTTTTAAGTTTCAATATTTATTTTATTTTCATAATAAATGTAAATCGATTCTTGCTTCTTTCTGTTTTCAAAAGATTGATTCCAGGTGTATATAGGTCGTGAATGGATCTAAAAGCAGCTTCTAGTTCCCAGCTGATTCCACCAAACCGGGAGGCTGTGCAATCTAGTAGTATTATATATTCAGCTGATTCCCTTGCTAACCTTTTCGTTCCACTAGTTGTATGTAGTCGGGGTTTAACTTGGTACAGAACATTAGATCTACTGTAACTCCACATAATATTCCATTTGTAGATCTTCAAATATGAGCTAGACATGGATAATATTGTGGGTTTAAAAGACTTGTCTTGATTTCATACTTGTCAAATGCAGGTGGCTGGACAGAGCCTTATTGAAATTATGGAATTGGAACACTTGTCTTAAATTAATATATGTTTCCTGGATTTAGGGCTGATGAAATAGAAGAGGATTAAGACTTTGAGGTATCAAATTTTGTTCTTTTGCGAGCAGAGGGCAGGCACAATGGGTGGGTGTTTCAGGGAAAGATCATCATCAAATGGCATGAACGATGATGGAATGATGTATCCATATTTAGTGTTATGTTTGAAATAAATAATCCAACTCTTCATGGGGAGTCTTCTTATTCAACTTACTTTCTATTATTTTAGTTGTAACTTTAGAAATTATGCGACTTGAGTTGCGATAGATTTGAGCAATTTTATTCATTCAAACTCTCAGTTCTCCAGTTTAGCTAGATCACAGTTGTTGAATTGAGATAGATTAATTGATCATAAACATTGTAGCAAACATGTTCAATGCTGCACGAAATGATGATAACATAAAAATGATACGTTGTACGGTACCCCTGAAGTGCAAGTTTTTATTTTGACAGCTTCTCAAATTGCTATTCTAACCATTGATAATATGCTCAGAAGATTTTGTCGGATTAACTAGTGTACCCGTGCTCTGAAACAATCAATCGCTTACTTACACACTGCAATTTTTCTCAAACAATTCGATCGCTTAGATTAAACGATCATAAACATTGTTGCAAACATGTATAGTCAGTAAGAAGAGTCCCATTACTATGGGAGGGATAACATAAAAATGATATAGTGTATGTGCTGCTGCACGAAATGGTGATAACATAAAAATGATACGTTGTACCCCCTGAAGTGCAAGTTTTTATGTTGGCAACTTCTCAAAATGCTATCCCAACCATTCATAATTTTCTCAAAAGAGGTTGTCACATTACGAATGACGAATGTGCGTTGTTCACTCTGTAACCAATGCCATGAAACAATCAATCACTTACTTTACACTGCAATTTTTCTCAATTGGAAGAAGGAAAGTATATAAAAGGTAGCAACATGGGAAGGAAAATTTGGCCCAGTCTCATTTTGCAATATGCTAGGCAATATGGGGGGGAGAAGAACAATGGCTAGCAAAACTCCAAGGGAAGAAAAAACGGTGATAATGAAATAAAGGCAGCATATTTCAATGGGGCTCTGCCGAACAGTGTTTTAGATTTACATCTTCAAGACATTTCTAAAACAATACTCAGGGGCATTTGCCTTGTATAATGGGGGAGTTGGTCTTGAAAGCTTTTTACATCAACACAATTTTAAGTTTTTAACCTTTATCCTCGGAAAAGGTTAAAAACTGCTGTAGTTCTTTGATTAGCCCTGTTGGGTTGTAGAGGTGTAAAACGTGCCGGCCGACAGCCCAGCCCACGAAGTCACGTGCTTAGCGTCTTCGCGTCTTGGGGCTGCGGCCGGAGACTCGACGTCTTGTCTTTGTCTTTGTGTCGGAAAAATAAACGTGTTGTCTTGCCGTCTTGTGCTAGCACACTTATTTTATGTTCTCCAAAATAAATATTTTTAGGTATTTTAGTTAATACATGTGTTATTATAGAAATAAATTAGCATACCGAAGATAAAATGTCGAAATTGGCTAAAACAATGATTTTTTGTGAAATATGCATCAAATGTGATGTATTGTGTAGTATTTTACGCATGACGTGGCGTGCTTTCTTCGCGTCTTGGGTGGTTGGGTCGTGTGCTAACACGTGCCGCGTCTTTGGGTATTGGGCCGTGTGCTAACACGTGCCGCGTCTTTGGGCTGGGCCGTGTGCCTATTTTTAACCGGCACGGCCACAACACATTAAACAAACGTGTTGTGCCCGTCTTTGTGCTTGGTCACGTCTTTGTGCCGTCTTTGTGCTCAATTTTAACGTCTTTGTCTTGTGCCATAAACGTCTTGGCCGTCCCAATTTACACCTCTATTGGGTTGTGTACTCTAAAGGCCCGGGCTAAAACTCAAACGTAGGTTAGATTCAAAGGATATTTTGGTAAATCACAATTTCGTGTTATCTATAAAAACGAAAGAAAAAGCCCTAGAATCGTAATAGAAAAAAGTGAGAGAGTGAAATTTGAGAGACCAGTGAGGTCGGCGGTGTTAAAGAAGAACTCTTCAGATCTGATCAGATACTATGGTGGAGATCACTACACACAATGGATGGACATCACAATGATTTCTCCTCTCATTATTTTAGTATTCATTTTCATCAAGTCTTGGTCCATTGTTACACAAGAGGGGAACAAATAAGGGGAAACACATCAACACAATTAGGGTATCAAATCTAATGATATTGTAAAATCAAGATCTTCAGCAGGAATACCTGTATGTTTATGAGCAAATGGCCCTTTGAAAATTCACTTGATATGATTTTTGTATAGATGATTTATCTGCTTTATTGATTTCATAGCAAAGAATATTGTATGTTTTACATTTTGAAAAAGTTATTCATTCAAATTAGATATACAAAAGCTCTGCTCATCATAATTTGCAGCAGTCGAAAATATATGAATTTATTGCAATAGGCAGGTGTTGACCAGGACATTATTGATTAAGATTTACCCTCAATTGCATTTTATGTTATCTACGATGGTGCATATATAATGCTTCCTTAGTTTGATTCCAGTTTAATTGCAAACCATGTAACATGAAGGAGTTATCACTGAGTGACTGTGTGAGCTTACAACGAGAAGATACATAATGGAGCTCTTCTTTTTCGTTTTGGCTGTGTCTTTTTCGTTTGTGGTGGGTTTGCGTGTCCCAGCATTATGTTCTGGAGTTAAAGTAAGTTAGTGGATCATAAAAGATAAGCAAGTTAAAAAAAAAATTGGATCCCGACAGGACTAGAAATCTGTTCAATCCGACTAGAGTTTTTTGGTTAATTAGCCCTCAAATTTGAATTCCTGGGCATAAAAGACAAGCAAAATATGGCTCCGGTTCAAATAACCAAGATTCTTAAAGATACTTTTTAAATATCCAAATAGGATATTTCACCCAGCGATTAAAGTTTATTTTTAGAGAAACTGACTTAAGTACCCTGTTTGTTTTTAGTCTCCATTATCTCCCGAAATCAGAAGCATCGGCCCTTGAAGCAACGACAACGGAATTTGGGGGATTTCTGGTGCAAGTTCTTTGCTCAAAGAAGTCCTGGTCTGTATGCAGATGGATTGAATATAATTTGGGGGTGTTGGTGAGGTTTGAATCAGTGAAAATTTTGTTGTGCTTGGTCTGAATTTTGGCCGGAGATGTTGGCTGATTTGGGTCTGTGGTGAGAATCGTTATGAACTGAAATACAGGGAAAGAGGAGCTATAGTTGCAATTGGCTGAGATGGGAAAACTATACACCACTAACTCTTCTTCTTCTTCGTATATCATCCAACATACAAGAATTACGTAATAATTGAAGCTATTAACAAATGAATTACTTCAAATTTGATGATAGATCTAGTTTTTGCGTGTCATCGTATTCAGTTGTCAAAGTAGTAAAGATTTGAGATACAAAAATGATGATATCTCTTACCGTAGCCATGGATGCAGATTAAGGAAGCTGATCTGCCCAACTCGGGAAACAAATTACGAAAAATTGTATCTTTCTCGGTTTAGGAAAAGAGTTTACGAGAGATCCATCGGGAAAGTATGGATTTCTAATTTTTCTCTAAAAATATTTTCCAACTGTTCTTGTTGCTGAGAGAGAGTAGTCTTTGTTTCGCTGATGTTCATTAATAAATGTAAAAACTTGTTCAGGCTCCTAAGTCATAAGGTGTTTGTACTATTGCCTCTTTCAGTGTTTAGATTTTCTATGTATTTGCTTGACTTACGGGTACTAAGATCAGTGATCCATTTGTTCCATTTTAAATTAATGAATATAAGAGTCTATGATGGTTGTTTTACTCTCACCCTGTTTTTCCATTGCAACTAGACTTCATATACTGATCTCCATTGTTGTTGGAAATGAACAAGACCCCTTCTTTTATCGAAATAAAAATAAGTGTTTTTGATGTTTCTCATTGTAATAGTAATTTTGGGTACCAACTATCACTATTTTTAATAAGAAGTAAACAAGATGCACCTGAGTGTGGAATGTATATTCTGATAGAAAAATAGTTTTGGTCAAGATGCACCCGAGTGCATAATGTATTTTTTTCCCTGAATTTTTGTTGTTCCTCATAATTTTCTTCTTTGATATTGTTTTTTAGTTGATTTTTGATGGTGAATGCAATGGTAATCGTGGTGAATTTACTGCTCAAGATAATGAACTAGTGATTTTGGTTGTGTACAATATATTGTAGGCGATTACTTGGATAAACCTAAATTTATCCACGAACTACACAAGATGCACCCGAGTGCATAATGCATATTCTTATAGGAAATAGGTTTTGTCATAGTTGTACTCTAGTGAATAATGCATATTCTTATAGGAAAAATGTTTTGACTCGGTTGCACCTGGGTGCATATTGCATATTCTTATTTGGAAATATGTTTTGACCAGGTTGCACCTAGGTGCATCATGCAGATTATTATAGAAAATAAGTTTTGGTCAGGTTGCACCTGGGTGCATAATGCATATTTTTATATGAAATAAGTTATGGCCGAGATGCACCTGGGTGCATAATGCATATTTTTATAAGAAATAAATTTTAGCCAAGTGCACCTGGGTGCATATTGTATACTCGAACGTGGTTTAAAATAATAATTTTTTTTTTCTGAATTTCCTATCAACAATGGATCTTGTTTTGTAGAGATTTTCGAGCCGTTTCCAAAAATATAAATTTTGTCGAAATCCGACTTATATTTTGAAAGTTAAGACATTTCTCGTGATTAATTTTAAATTGAAGAGAAAAAATAAATAAGAGAGAGAAAAGGATATGATAAAGAATAAAGTCTAAAGGAAAGGGTATATAAGACTAATAATTTTTGTGTCTTTTTCACCCAGACCTATATTTTACATGTCCATCACTCCCACACTTTATTGGTTTATGGTCATATGACCCGTTTTCCGATCCAACTAAGGTACCACTGAAACAGTGAATCTTCTGGAAATCCTCAAAGGTCTCCCATCCAGTGGTGTAAAATTTGTAGACTGAACGATGCACACGCTAAACCAACACATTATATTTTCAATTGTGCGTTATGTTGCTTGACCAACATTCTGACATATGACCCTGTTATCAACATGCAGTAAAGAAGTAAAATTACACTTGAACACTCGCCAAAATATGTACACAAATATTTCGATTGCTATTCCATCTACTTCACGGGTGTAAGATCTCGTTGGGTGTATGGTGTAAGATCTCTTTCCCCTCGTACGTAATTAGCAAAAACACTCGGCCAATAAAACGATGCCTAATCTTACTATGACAACTTTCAGCATTTGATATCCATAATCTCTGTTGCCTTCATATTGCTCCATAAAGTTATTAAGATGAGGTCATGTGCACTCGAGATCAGAAGCAACTTACTGATTTTAATTTGATTCAACTAGTGATTAGTCCCATTCAAGCAAGTACGTACAGAAAGAATTTGCGACCCAGAAAGGACCATTTAACTTCATATAATAGGCCACATCACCTTTAAAAAAATGATCTCATAACTTTGTGATCTCTCTAAAATCAAGTAAATGAGAAAAATAATCTTCATTTATACTCTGGACCTTCATTTTTGAGCAGCTCTCAAAAGCAATCTCTCTTCTTCCATAATAACAAAATCATAAAAAGAGTTTTTGCGTGCCATCAATCTATGCCAAACTAGGAGCATTACGTACACTTTAGAAAAGAAAGATATGCTCCAAGAAACAATACAGAGGGCTTGGTCTACCATCAATTTCTTTTCCTTCCCTGGCTTGCTAATGGTAATTCGTTACACACTCCATTTATACCCCCTCCAGTCCAGTGCACTGTAATGTTACCAATATATCAAGATTCAAGACAATGACAATCACCTCTCGTAGGATTTAGTAATGGGCCGGGTTAAAAAAATTGAGACCCGCATCCACCCCCCACTTTCAGTCCTATTTAAGCGATTGCATTTAGGGTTCATTTCTTTTTTCTTTGATCAGCAAAAATAGATAGATAGATATATTAAGGAGAAAAAAGAATAATGAATTACAGAGAAAAAATAAAACACTGAAGCCTTTACAATAAGGCCAAAGTGTACAGCCAGAACCCCAACCCAAGCCTATCTCCTCAATCTCTCACAACAACTCCCCATCTGCACATAAGGTCCTCGAAATGGATTCCCTCCAAAGCTTTAAAAGGAATAGCCCAATACAAAATTGTAGCTTTAATTTCTTGGATAATCCCGTCAGTTTTCAGTTCTTTTCCTTCGAAAGTCCGCGAGTTTCTTTCCTTCCAAATACACCAGCAGATGGCGAAAGGTAGGACATCCCACATAAAATTTCCTTTTGTCGAGAAAATTTTAGTCTTGTTATCGAGAAAAACCATTTGTACCGCTTCCCTTTGTGCCCAATCTACTCCGAAAGCATCATAGAAGAAATTCCATATCTTAGTAGCCACTGGACAATGAAGTAGGAAATTCCATATCTTGCAGATTTTGATTCTGTTAATTGCTGAATTTTTTAACGGATAATTCTTTGTTTGCAGCATGTTTGGAGCCATAAAGGAAGGCAGATTAAAAATAAACTAGCAGGGCCCAATGCGATGAAAACAAGCGATTCGAAGGGTCTTGCATGGAGTATTTGTGGGTGTGCCTGTCCCAACATTATGTTCTGAAGTTGAAAGAAATTAGTGGAGCATAGAAGATCCACAAGTTCAAATTTTTTGGATCCCGACAGGATTAGATTAGATATCTGTTCAATGCAACTGAGGTACTGCTGAAAGAGCGAATCTTTTGGATATCCTCAAAGGTCAAGGTTTATATAATCCGAACCATCTGTTACGCTATTCTAACACATGTGTATTTTGTTGGTGGACTAGCATGAACTTTGACATCTGACCCTGCTAAAAAGCTGTAAACTCTAAAGAAAGTAAAATTGGATGTAAGAATATCTTTCAATATATTGATGTGTGATTTCAGAATGATATCTCACAATGGTAGACCTTCTGATGGGTCATTAGCAACAATACTCACCCAATAAAACTGCGTAATCCTACCATAACAGAACTTTTCAGCATTTTGATATCCAGAATGAATGAGCAAACTACAACCGCAATGAGCATTTCCGGGTTCTTCTTTTTCTCAAGGAAATTGATTCCAGTTTACCAATCTCCCAAATGGATCTAAAAGAAACTACTTGTTCTCTGTTGACATAACTTAACTGAGAGTCACGAGCAACCTCTTGGGTTTTCTCACAGTAAGTTCAATTTTTTGACCCATTAGATGTACTGTCTTCTGTGTTTAACAGAGCATAATTTGTATATGGTTGGTTTCATTCGATATGTCTGTAGATCCTCAATTGTAGGATAAATCTCTCATGAGCTAGAGTTAGAAGCTTTGAGAAAAATAATAAGTTATGTGGATTTAAAAGACTTCATCTGATTTCATATTTGTCAATTGCAGGTGCCTGGAGTTACAGCAGCCGAAAAAGACAAGATGTTTGGACTTCGTCTTTTTTTGGTGGACGCCTGGAATTTGTCAATTGCAGGTGACTGGAATTTGTTCCTCACAAATGTGGAATCAAATTTTGTCACAAGTGGTGAGTTTCACATATACTTAGATGACCTTGTTTGTGAAGTCAGTGCTGCCGTCTAAGATAACAATGTAATTCTTGGTAGAGTTACAATCTACACAGTGTATTATGATGTATGTAGACTTGTTTAAGAACATATATATTCAAAGTCACGAATCGCGATGTTCTTGTTTAAGGTGAAGAGTGTTACTAAAGGATGGGAATCCAAACATTAGGAAATGTAAGCAAAAACAAGTTGTATTAGCAGAAATCATTTGTTAATTCAATCGTTTGAATTTGATTATGTAATTTGTTGGTTACTCATTTGTAAGATCAAATAAATTTCACAAAGATGGGTTCGAGCAAAAAAGACATGACAAGTTCGTTAGAAGATCCTGTAGGGTCATGTACTCATGGGGGAAAAGAAATTCTCCACCGGGTTCACAGGGTATCACTTGCTACTTCTTTCTTGTGGTATGCTTAGTATTTCATATCTTTCAAAATCCTACAATTTAGTTCATTTGTTTTAGATCTTACATTTTCTACCAAATCATGGAATCCGAAATTCATCAATCTTTTTTTACTGAGTATATGACCTAGCTACGTTTATTATATTACTTAAATTACATTACTTAAATGAGTATTTGGCGTTTAGAAAAATCTAAAGTGTGCCTGAATTCTTCTTGAATATCATCTGTTCACATTGCTATGAAATCACAACTAGTACGAATCTTCTTTCTTGCAGGGTCAGGATACAAATGCGCCTAGTACAGTTGATAGAGGGCGTAAAGCTGTTCTCAAGAACTTAAAAGACATTGAGTTGTCAGGACTAAACCCAAGGGTTTTTTGAGAAAAATTCTTTCTTCACAGATAATACATGCAGACCAAGAATTGAACCCAACTTCCAGGAGCTCATAAAATTTGTATTAGCAAAAACTAGTGTGAGTGGTGAGAAACGTAATATGGTTCTAGAAAATCATTAATCATTTGCATGCAGACCAAGAATTGAACCCAACTTCCAGGAGCTCATAAAATTTGAATCCGCGATGCAAATCATCAGTGATATGAAGCTCATATCCGACACATAGCCTGACATGTTGCGGAACAACACGAGAGCAACCAAATATTAATAGCATTGCAGTTATAACTTTAACTGTGCCCATGGAGAAAACAGTTTGAAAGACGATAAGCTTTGAATATTGAAGGCGCGCAACACAAAACCAAGAATTGAACCCAACTTCCAGGAGCTCATAAAATTTGAATCCGCGATGCAAATCATCAGCGATATGAAGCTCATATCCGACACATAGCCTGACATGTTGCCGGAACAACACGAGAGCAACCAAATATTAATAGCATTGCAGTTATAACTTTAACTGTGCCCATGGAGAAAACAGTTTGAAAGACGATAAGCTTTGAATATTGAAGGCGCGCAACACAAAATCAAAAATTGGCAAAAAAAAAAAGAAAAACCAGTCAGCAATGGTCGGAGAGGCCGGCGTTTCAATTATGCTGACTGAAATTTTTGTTTGTTTGGCTGATAGCCCATGTAGGACTATAGGTGGGCATCCAAACCATCACTGACTGGCGATCAGCACTGCAATCCCAATCTCATATATAGATGATTATTAGAATACACTTGTCCAACGTGGGACTATTATTCATCTTAGGTTTGATTTGAAAGTAAGTAACAACCAAAAATAACGACGTTTATAACGGTCTTAAATCTCAGATGTATTTGCTTTCTTCCATTAATGGTAAAACTCCTAATGAACAAAGGATGCTAGTCCTTGGCCTCCTCTTAATAAGATTGCGTACACTGAAACGTATAGGGTTTGATTTCATATTATGTAACAACCAAAAACAACGGTTGTTTTTTTAGGTCTTGTGTCCAAGATGTTTTCTCGGATTACTGGTAAACATCCTAACGAACAAAGGATGCTAAATGTTGGCCATATAAATAGACACTCCACTATATGTGGTTTGAACTGAATACTTGAGAAATTAATGCTTCTACTATAGATCTTGTGAAATGTTGCGCTGAATTAGAACGCTGAGACGGTGTTACTGAGATGAATGTTGAATTTCCCATCAAGTGGTGCAATAGTATGTGGGATGAACGATGCAGATACGCTGAGCCAACACATGGTATATCAACATGGATTGTGAATCTAGCAAACTCGATAAAGAAAATACAGCTACACTTGTACTCCACCTGCACCAACTTTCGATGAAGATTCCATCCGCTTTACGGGTGTATGGTGTCTTCAGTCATCTAACGTGGAAACTTGCTTGAATGTTGTAGTGCCATGACCTACTCGATCAATGGTCATCTTAGCCTAATTAGTTAAGCAGTTTCAGTTGATGCGTGTAGGATAAGAATGGGCTCAATAGTTCTGGACATAGTCTAGTACCTGAAGTGGGAATTCCTTTGAGTAAAACCTTGATGTAGGTGTAAATAATCCACAGATACGGGTGGAGCAATCCTAGGAGGCGAGACATTAAATGTAAAAGAAGCGTGAAGCACTGAGCCTTGGCGCGAGAAAAGAGAGGTGAAATGAACCTGTGAAGATAGTACGTATAAAGTAGGCACGTGACAGCCATCAGATACATCAACAATAAATGCACTGACCAAGTGGTTGAGAAGATAAGGACGACTCGGTCAGAGTGAAACTCAGCTAAGAGTATCATGGGCGACATCGGCAGCATTCTCCAAAGACACTAACATCGGGTGAAGAGGCGACATGAGGAAACATCACCAAGCTCGGCCTAGTACATCGAGTAGGGACATCAACCAGAGCCGAAGAGAACATCAAAGAAGATACACCATGAGATACACTGTAACTCAGATGTATTAGCAATTGCGGCTATAACTAGAGGTCCTTGTAGAGAGTTAAAGGACTTGTAAGTGAGGAAGATAGAACTTGTGATCCAGAAACACCCTAGTAACTTCAATTCGAGTAATAAGATCGTCAACCCTTCACCCCATGGACGTAGGTAATCATACTGAACCACGTATATCTTGTGTTCTTGCACATCTGTTGCTTGTTTACTTTCTTGTGTGTGCATTTATGTTTCTTGGATGTAGAAGTAGGATTTTCCACATCTACATTCTGGCACATCTACTTTCGGCCTCTTCCTCTCCATCAAAAAGATCTTTATCATCATCACCATCAGACTCAAGATATACAACAACATCAGCAAGAACAATCCCTTTACCAGCTGACTGCTGGGGCACAATTTTTCCCGGGGCAGACAAGTCGCCCTTGGTCTCCTTACCCTTCTCCATGGATTTACCACCTACAATTGCAGAAGAAACATAAGCGGTTTTTTGAGACGACTTCCCCAGGAAATGAGATAAAGGAAGCCGATCCTCGGGGTCCTCACCATCTCCAAGAACTATACCTCCAGTACCACTCTTCTCAACCTTTGACTTCTAAACATGAGCCTTCGTCAGATACATTTGAGGCAACAAATAGGGGCAAGTACATATACTGTAAACAAAGCAGTATATTTGTTAGCTTCAGTGTCTCCTCCTCGGCCCCTGTGATAGAACCTCTTTCGAGGAGCGAGAGCCTCCAGTTGGGTGGTCTAGGACTTGAACTACAAAAAGCAGGTAAAATTAAAACATTGTTAAAACATGAGCCGACATCGACCAAGACGGAGGGACTTACTAAATCAACATTGACGACCCAGAAAGGATAGGGCTCGGCCGGAGGAGAAAACTTGCCACTATAAAGAGGACCATAGATGCCTAACAGAACTCGATCCCAAGCTACGTCACTGGTATGACGGGCATGCTTGTTAGTCGTCTTAGTAATCTTCCCCTAGGGATCCTCGACCAAAAGAAGCTTCTTAAAGCCCTCGGGGATAACCTTGTTGCGGCGAGGGCTAGCAGCAAAACTAGAAAGGTCTCCATTAGTAGAAGTCCCACTCCGGTAGTTGGCAACAAAACTGGCAGGAGTATAATCGCCGCTTGGGAAGGATCATATGTCGAACAAGCGGTAGGAGTACAGCCGCCCAGACTTCGCCTATCGAACTCATTTATGATGCGGAAAGTATTATCATTCCACTGAGCCAAGGCTCGATGAGGGCGGATCTTGGAGAGGGCTTCATACATAAATGGACGACTCGGGTCATACATAGGAAAGCGCAACCCGAGCTCTAGCTGACCTTTGGTAATGATAGTCGCCTCGGGCGAATGCGAGAAGTTGGTGACATCACTTCTCTTCAAAACTCCTTTCTGGCCCGATAAGAGAGTAATCTTGTAATCATGGAGATTGAAGTCATCCTTCAATTATTGAATGAACTGTTCGTCCGTCAAGTCTTTGGCAGCCTTCTTATCATTCCTACATAAAGATGAAGGAGAACCATTAGAGAAAAGAGAATTCAGGGCGCGGGAATCATGATGGGACTATCAATAATAAATAAGGAATCGGGAGGAGCACTATCTTTTTCAGAAAAGGTATAGCTTGCGCACCTTTTTTCTGTCATAGAAGGAGTTTAAGAAGCAGAAGCCATTAAAGAAGCAGAAAAGGTAGAACTCAAACTGAAGGAAATGAAGACGAATAACGAAAACACGGTGACTGCAGCAATGAAATATCAACCAAAAGCGAAAAGTATTGAGATCTCTCGAAAATATTAGAGGGTAAGAAGATGTCAGAACAACGGTGAGAAGGAAAGAGAACGTTATTTTGGAAAAAGAAGGCAGAATGAGAAAACAAGGGTTTAAGGGAAGGATTTATACCCTAGGAAGTTGTAACCTACGAAAGAGGTAACCGGTCATAAAGACGAGCGGGAGTGGGGAACAACATGGCATGGAATACGACATGACAAAGGACGTGGAAGCCGAAGCATTTTCTTCCCCTCGTGTCGATCACACGAGTAAAAGAACGGGTATAAATGTAGGTGTAAATAATCCACAGATACAGGTGGAGAAATCCTATGAGGAGAGACATTAAATGCAGAAGAAGCATGAAGCACTGAATCCCACCACTCAGCCTTGGCGCGAGAAAAGATAGGTGAAATGAACACATGAAGATAGTACGTATAAATTAGGGACGTGACAGCCATCATATACATCAGAAATAAATGCACTGACCAAGTGGTTGAGAAGATAAGGACGACTCGGTCAGAGAGAAACTCGGCTAAGAGTATCACGGGAAACATCGGTAGCATTCTCCAAAGACACTAACATCGGGTGAAGAGGTGACATGAGGAAAGAGGCGACATGAGGAAACATCACCAAGCTCGGCCTAGTACATCGGGCAGGGACATCAACCAGAGCCGAAGAGAATATCAAAGAAGATACACCATGAGATACATTGTAACTAGGATGTATTAGCACTTGCGGCTATAAATAGAGGGCCTTGTAGAGAGTTAAAGGCAAGTATTCAGTAAGAGGGAGAGAACACTAAGAACTTGTAAGTGAGGAAGAGAGAACTTGTGAGCTAGAAACACCCTTGTAACTTCAATTCGAGTAATAAGATCGTCAACCCTTCACCCCGTGGACATAGGTAATCATACCGAACCACGTATATCTTGTGTTCTTGCACATCTCTTGCTTGTTTACTTTCTTGTGTGTGCGTTTATGTTTCTTGGATGTAGAAGTAGGATTTTCCACATCTACACTTGATTTAATCGATTTTTGGAAAATAGAAAGTGCTTTACATTAATTTTCATTGATCTTCGTTTGAAATGCTCTCGCACAACCTACTCTACTCTGTACAAACTTTTTCCCATCGGGCCTTGGTAGTTGACATACGATCTCATCGGGCCGACAATCACTCAGTTTGGATGTACGAAGAAGAAGTTACCGAGGAAACAAAATTGGTTGGTCAGTGCCTTGCTCTAACATGTTGATAACGTGATTGTACCCAAAAAATATTATTATCCAATTGCAAAATTATACCTTCATGTCGTAGGATATTGAACTGTGATCGCAACGAGCCAAAAATCATCCAATTCGGACGTGAGACGGAAAAGATATCAACAAAACAAATTTTTAGACCAAGCCCTAGTGGGGTGTACATATCCGCAAGGCAAGAGAAATGGGCGGAATAATCCGAGGGACTCTGGGTTAATGTGCTCGCGTTGCATTGAATCGGGACTACGGAATTAAGTTGTAACGCGCCGCACCGAATCGAAGCTCTATTAATCTCCAAATAATCGCCTGGATTCGCTCGGCGAGGAAGCTATCATTCGTCGTCGCCGCCATGCGCATGGCTAGCTCGACCCAGCCTACAGTTTGACCGTGATACCAGATTTACTGATTTTTTTTTTTTTTTTTTCTGAATTTGATTTTGATGTTTAACAGATCATCGAAAATGGATATATCAGGGAGCATCAACGGTCTGTGTGTCCAGCGCATCGAAGGTTGATGTACCACCATTACATCGTTGTTGTTTAGAATTAAACTTTGATGTATCGCGGATCATCGTAGTTTGATGTACCAATGAGCATCAACGGTTTACGTCGTACGCGAACATCGAAATTCGATGTAACAAGAAGCATCGAACCTTTTTCTTGTTGATGGAAGTGGGTGATGGACACCTTTGACGTGGGTGAGTGAAAAGTAAAGTGGGTGAACGAAACCCCCGAAGAGGGTGAAACGATCCCCGAGGCATCTTTGCCTTGCCTTGCCCGCAAGCTCGTGTTGCCGAGGCTTTTCCGTTTTTTTTTTTTTTTTTTTTTTTTTTTTGAAACCTTTTGCAACACATTTGCAGGCTTGTGATCTTTGCCTTTGGACTTTTGGTGACAGGTTTCATTGACTTGTTGTGTTTTCCTTGAAAGCTTTCGAATGTGACCCTATAGATGTTTAGCAACGGTTGTGTGGTTTGTTGTTGTTTCTCCTGGAAATTTTCACCATGATTTTCTTTTGCACTTTTGTGGCCCTTCGGAATTTTTTCCGAGATGCTTTTCTAGAGGTTTTCCCTTGGGTATTTAAGCACCTTGAGATGTAGACAACTTGTGACTTTGCGATCATGACGATGTCGATTTTGTCATACCACAAACTTGAGCAATTGGATAATGCGTTATTGAGAAGCAATTTTTCGGACTTGGGACTTGAATCATCTTTGCGGATCGAACATCGACAACAACCTTGGTGATTTTCGCGTGAGTCGGCTTTAGTGGCTTCAAGCTGCGATCTTTGGGCTATAGTAATTGTGATTAAGCGTCTGCGGCCCATTTGCGATCAGCTGACGCCTTGATGATAGAAATGGCCGGATCCGACCATGTCGTGGATCAAATATCCTACAACGATTTTGATGGTATTTCACTACATCTTTTTCTTGAAAGCAGCGTTCGGTGACACTATCATCATTGTTTTTTGTAGTGATGCGATTTTCAGTGATATCATGACTAATAGATTGACAAATCGAAACGCGAATCTTGGTTGCAGCGATTGCGATCAAGCTGGGTATGTAGTATGTGCGATTATACGGTCAGCAGATAGCTGCGATCAGCTGGAATACATCATTATGATCAAACTAATCTGCAGCCGATTGCGATCAAGCTGGGATCGCATCGATGATTTTCCAAAATGCTCGATCGCTTTTTCACGGACACGATTTTGAAGCATTTTCTACAACTTTTCTCAATGGGAAAGCACGATTTCTTTTCTCGTATATCCCCTAAGTCGGCGCCAATGTTTGTACCCAAAATTACTTTTTTGTGAAACACGATGAATGGATAGTTTTGGTGAGTATTGGGGTTTGGAGACGGATTGGAAAGCAAATAAAGAGACAAAGATGAACGCAGGTTTTCGTGGTTCGGCATGGCTTGCCTACGTCCACGGATGAATCCCCTTGGGGAGAAATGTTTTATTGATTTTTCTATTACAAAATACGTTTTCTTTCCTCTACTTGGCCCCCTAATCGATTTGCCTCCCTTATTTATACGGTTCCACATCTAAATATAAACATAAATTACATTAACTACTCATTCATGTCTCCATCATCAATTACGTATGTAAACATTTGGAGTTAATTTCGCATGTATGAAGCTGCTTTGTAATTAGTACCGCATGGCGTAAACTAATGCATTGAGCACCTTTGCATGGCCGAAACTCTCGCATTTAACACTCTGCATGGCCGAAACTGGACTTCAATTCGCATGCATTTGAAGCTCGCTGGAATTCAATTACGCATGAAACCGCACATTTATGCTTCCATGATAAATGCATAAATAATGGTGACGAGTATTGGTGGACATTCTTTGGCGGAATATTTGATTGCATGGGTAGGGATTTGTCTTGATGGTTGTGGGCATGATGGCTGGCAGTGTGGATGGAGGCTAGGAATTGGTTTGCAGCATTGCTGGCTACAAGACTGAAAATTGGCTAGGGGTGCGACTGACTTCGATAGTTGACCGACGGTTGACCTTGACTGTTGACCGACCGTTGACCATGACCTTGACCGGAAGTTGACTTTGATAGTTGACCGACTTTGACCATCGACCGATAGGTCTGGTGGTGGGCTGCCTTGGTTGGTGGTTAGTGGGCTTGGATGAGGACCATAACATGATTCAAGTATCAATTTGACCCATTAAGTGGTATTTTTACTTATGGTACAAACATCGCCCCCTCTTAACCTCCAACTTGTTGGGGTTAAGAAAAAATTTCGTGTTCCTTATTCAATGATAAAACTCGCCCCCAAGTGTGGACTATTGATATTGAGGTGATTGGCGAACTTCCCTTGTTGTTTGCGGAAATCAAGACGCCCCAAGAGTAAATTTATGTTCTGAAGTGTAAATAGAAACGCCTAACCGTTGATTTGTGGAGATCGTAATCAAGTCGCCCCAAGTCTTTGCAAAAACAAGGTGAGGTGATGCAACGAAGCTTGATAATGGAGCAGAGTGATGTTGGAAATGAGCAATAACAACATTGAGTGAAGCCGAAAGTCTGCGGATTTGTGATTATTGGATGGGCAGGAGTTGTGAAGCAGAGAATTGGCGTGCAGCCGACTCGATCAAGTGGTCTGCGGGAGCATCGAAGCATTACAGCAGTTGCGATCAAGCTGGATGCGTGGAGTGATGAGCAAAAATGCCGCTGCAGCGACTGCAATCGATCATTGGTATAGGAGTTATCGACAGATGTAGATCTGCTAGTGATTCGATCAGGTTGATGCAACGGCATCGAACATTCACAGCATTCACGATCAGTTGAGATGCGGGAAGCGGCAAGCAAGGTCGCACTCTGAATGATTGCTGATCAGTTGGACATGCGGAGTGATGAGCGAGCTTAATGCATGAGCTGACCGATCAGTTCGATGCAGCTGACATCAAACATTCGGCAGAATGCGATCAATTGGATCATAGGAGCGACGAGCAAGGCTGAACTACATCAGTTCGCGATCAAGCTGGACTACGAGTAATCGAGCAAAGCTACAGCTGCAGCCAATTCGTGATCAATCTGGACTGCGAGGAGTTGCTAACAGAGTTGGATCGCAAGCCAACCGATCAATGATGGTCTGCAATGAGATCGAGCATTGCAAAGCGATCCCTGCGATCAAGCTGCAGACTTAGGAGTCTGGCGAGTAAAATCGCACTCACTGCCATTGCGATCACTGATCTGCAGTGTTGCGAAACAGTAGGGATCGCATCGGCTTTGATCGGTGAAATGCAGAGAGAGCGAGCAAAGTTGAAGCTGCCAAAGAGTTTCGATCGCTTGGACTATAGCAAAAAAAAATAGACATCCACTATGCATGTATCTTCGAATTAAGTTCACTCAGTCACTCTTGGGCTTCCTGCAACAGCCTCCAAACTGCTTGTTTTCAAGGAAATTGGTCCTGCTAGTTTGGTAATAATCTGGCTTCCTTATGGCTCCACAAAATATGCTGCAATCAGAACTACAACTTCTTAAAATTCAGCAATTAACAAATTACATATGCCATTACATATTAAGTTCTCAATATAAGAATACCTCCCATTATGCTTACTTTTTCTTTTGTTACATACTTCTGGTAATCATGAAATTCTACATCTACAAACACTATCATGAAAGAGGGTATACAAGTCCATACCCAAATTTGATTCAGACTAGAGGGGAAGGAAAAAGAAATAACTTGTGAACCTTAGTTGCCCTAAGTAGGCAGACTTGGACTTAAACTGTTGAAACAAGAGTTATCTTACCTGCATTTGACAAATATGAAATCAGGACATGTCTTTTATTTCTACAATATTTTTTCCATTCTGCTCTAAATTTTTAAATCAGGAAAGCATTATCCTACAATTTTAGATCTACAGACATATATATCAAATGGAATCTGTAACTTACGTTAAATTAAACATAAATTATGTTAATGGTTTATTAGTTAAACTTACCCCCGATTCATAGAGAAAGAGAAGTTGCTTTTGAGGACCATTCACGAGCTTGATAAATTGGAATCAGTCACCATAGAGGATTTATTAGTTACTGGATTATTATTAAAATCATGAAGCAAAAAGAAATCAAATAACAGATAATTCAGGATTTATGATAGGGCTGTCAACGGGTCCGGGTCCTCCCGGGCAAGTACATGGTCTTAACCGGACCGGCATATCAACATCGGTTCCGGGTCCTCACGGTTCCCGGTCCGGTTCCATAATGTGTTGGTCTTAACAGGACCCGTTTAAAGTCCCAAATACCCGTGGTCCAGATGCCGTTGGGTATTAAAAAAACTATTAAAATCTTAATTTCTTTCACTTTTTAACTTGAATATAAATTATTTTTAAAAATTTATTATTATTTCTTTATTAATGTACTAAATAAAGATTAAATGTAAGAAAAAAATCAAAAATAAAAAAAAATCAAAGCCAAAACTAGCAAAATACCTATAATTTTGCTAAAAAAATGATCAAAAGGTTAAATAAACGGGTACCCATTACCCATGGGTACCCGGCCGGGTAGGACCCGGTTGGACCCGATTATAAACGGGTCTATCGGAGGGTAATTACCCGCCGGGTCTTAAGTGGCTAATGGGTCCACTTTAGGACCAGAACCGGACCCAATTAGGCGGGTCCGGTTCCGGGTAGCGGGTAACGGGTACCCATTGACAGCCCTAATTTATGAGGATTTTTTGAGAGAAGAAACCATTATGCTGATTATTGTTAATGATCATCTACATCTACATCTACATCTGAGGCCATGATCTATTGATCTGTGGTGGTTGTTTTAGAGATGGAAAAGAAAAGAGACGAACTGACTGAGAGGCGGCGGTAATGAATCTGATTCTTAGGAGAGAAACGAACCCTAAATGCAATCTCTTAAATAGGAGGGGGTGGATGCGGGTCTCATGTTCTTTAACCCGGCCCATTACTAATCTCTACGGCTACAAGAGGTGGTTTTCATCACTGTCTCGATATATTGGTAACATTACAGTGCGGCAGCTTGAGAACCAAAACAAAAATATTAGGGCTTTCTATATATTTTCTATGAATCACGCACATACAGTAGAATTTGATAGAAGTTAAAAAATTTATGGATGAAATTTACCTCTGTAACCAACTCCTGCACGTCTCTCCGTGGTCCTATACGTAATAACACAGTTTTAGTTTGCAGTTGCATTAACAACCTGTTTGGCGATCATTAATATTGTCTCCAAATTAGATATTTGCCGTCGACATCATTTTTGGTCGCCTTTATAAAAATTTAGCTACAACATCATTTCTGGTCGCCTACTTAAAAATTTAGCGACCATTTTAGACCAGTTTAGATACGATATTTAAGTTAGGTCGCAAAAGCATTTTTCCTGCGACCAAAATTTAAATTATCGATGTTAACTATATTTGGCGACCAAATTGAATACGTCCCTCAGGATTTCATCGTTGATGGCTTCTTTTCTTGTAGTGACAGGATTTGATGAGACAATGTCTTACTCAATAATCATGCTGTGATCTCAAGTTATCATATTCCTATCTGCATAAATGTTAAAGCGAGATTGTTGAGATCCCATCTTACTATGTTGTTGACATAGATAATTCACCAAAGTTTTTGTTCTTCCCCCTACAGGTATGGGAATCTTCCTATCTTAAACAGTTAATATGATACAAATTTTGGACACTTAATTATGTCATTTTTGTCACCATATGCTTGACTGTATACCTGAAAAAAGAATTCCATTAGTGCATATATATAAGTTCATTGAAACCTTAACATTTCATCCGTTTGTGCAGAACTCATGGTAGTTGAGGGTTCATTCAGTCGGTATTGCATTGAAGAAGCGATGTAGGGGAAAAGTGGTTGAAGTCGACAAAAGTGGAATTTATTGGTGTAAAATGGACAAAATCTCAACTCTGTATTCTAACCAAGGATGGCCTGTTCGACAAGTTCACATGTTTTCGTGATCAGGTGCTCTATGTTTACTTCTCTCATACATTCCCATTTTCCCGTATTTCTCAGTTGTTTCAGTAAGTCTCAAAAATGGACTACCATCTATATTGAAAGTAGGTCAGGAATTTCTATGTTTTTATAAGTGGTTAATAGTCATCTGTTTGCTTTTTCTCATGCGGAAAATGTTGATATTCCTTTCTCACGTGGGTTTGTACTTTCTTATATTTGTGCATGTATGTTTGGTATTAACTGTATGTATCTGTTGCTGTGCCCAGAACAATTGCTGCTAAAGATTTTGCATTAGATGACTCGGGTGAATTGTGTGTCCTGTCGGATGATGGAGACAAAGTCTTGGTTGCAAACTGGATGACAGAGCTCTAAAGGGTAAGGGTGCTTAGTAACCGAGAGATCCATGAACATTGTGATCATGAAATTGTCCACCCTTTTAAGTGGAGAAAGGATATTGTAATAAAGTAAAGTTAGAAGAGATAGATCATAGAAGACAAGAATTTCCACATACCAATAGACCACAGCAGCACTTAGCTCTTTTCAATCTTTAATTTCTCTGATTTTTTTTCCCTCTATTTTAACTAACTAATCTCTATGAGAAGATTGTCTAAGATTCAAGTATAATGAAACAAAGACATATGATTCAGTTCAATCTCTAACTCTTCTCCAATATTTAATGCTTAATGGATCTTTTTTCTACATTGCATATATGAAGATCATTCTAATTACGTGTCAAATTCGTGATATTCTTCATCTATTATTCTCAAATCAGGGTGAGGGGAAGCCGAGCCACACCAAATCAAATCGGTACGGGGCGAGACGAAGCCGAGCTTTACCAAATCAAATCGGGACGGGCCGAGGGGAAGCCGAGCTTTACCAAATCCAGACGGGGCGAGGGGAAGCCGAGCTTTATCAAATCGGGACGGGGCGAGGCGAAGCCAAGGTTTACCAAATCAAAAATATGGCTAAAAGAAAAAAATGCCCGGTGTAGCACGGGCCAAAAATCTAGTAATGTAATTAGTGACGGTAGATTTTTTCTTTAACACATTTAGTTCTCCCGTTATACTCATGTTACGAGAGAATTAAATGGTCAAACTGAAGCCAAAGAAGCTAGGAGCAGTATTATTAGTGAGTCTTGATGTGGTAATGAGTCACCAAATTGACTGACCACACTGCGGGCTGGTCCCGTGCCTCGTCTCATGGTTTATTTAGTGTTCCGATATAAAGCGTTAGGGTTTCTTAGTTACAAAAAACCACACCAAATATTTGGACCAGTTACGGCGGCGCATAGTTGTTTCCTCTGCCTTCTTCTTTTAACCACCTTCTTCTTTATTCACCACCACCACCACCAACGGGTTGTTATGAATGGAATTTGGGTTTTGTGTCTCATATACCCTGGAAGGACGGATCGAGGGAGAACGGTTGATTTGGGTATGAGCGGAATCGGAAATTGGGTTTTCATCAATCTGATCAAAATCGGTATACAATGTGTTTGTCATCTATTCCATTAGGTAAATGAGGCACAGCTCACCTTCAATTTGTTCTTAGTTTGTTTTTATTTTGATTTTCTGTTGTTCTAATGTTACAAGATAGAAAATGTTTTGTATTAAATCATTTACACCTATTATTTGCTCCTCCGTAATAATTCATTTTTGTCTTGTTGATTTTATCAAAAGCTTAAATCGACTTTGGAAGTTGGATCAACACCGAGACAGGCGAATGGCTACGTGATGTTCTTGTTTAAAGAAAGACAACAAGAGGTTGAATGGTAAGTCATATTTCATTTCTAAAGCCAATGCCTAGCATAACTGCAATATCACATCAGAATACCATGTTGCCCTGTATTAGAGAAAGTATTTATCACAACTTGGATATTCTCCAGGTTCATTTGAAATTATCAGTTTCCTTTCATTAGCGGGTCCTGATTGCTCTATCATGGTATGCAAACTCATTAGAATCTTACTATATAAGCGAAGAGGAAACTGTTGTCCTGTAGCCCCGTGCCGTTATGCAACTTGATTGTCATAATGGCTTCTCCTATTATCAGCAAGTCTTATATTTTTCACTTTTTTTCATTGATTTTTGTCTAAATTTTAGCTGTTTGCTTGATTCTTGTGAATATGTTTGAGAGACTTGTTTGAATTACTTTTTTACACCTGAGTCTATGGCTTAACATAACAAGCTTGAATTGAATGTTTAACACGTATCCTAGGAAGTGCTTGATAATTTGAATTAGAAGATAGCAATGAAATAGAGGCTTATGATGATTACCTCATTGTTATTGTTTTACATTATGGTATTCTTATCCTGTTAATATAGGATTACCTAGACATTCTCGCTTCCACATGTTTGCTGGTGAAATTATCTGTTTCTCTTATGCTATAATATAATAAAATTAATGACTTTCCACTTCTTTGCTGCTGAGTAAACAACTATATGCATTAGATAACTCAACATAATCGTCGCCATATATTCATATTAAGAACTATGCTGCTAGTTCTCTACCGGAGCCAGTTGGAACCCTTTGGTAGTGTTTTTAAGCCTTAGTGACAATATGCACAGTCGTACTGTTGATTCTCTAAATCTTTATCAACAGGCAAAATATGTGTGTTCTGTAACTAAGGATGATGTTGCTAGAATTCAACGCATTCTAGAGGAGACGAGATTACATTTAAGAATCCCTTTTGGTTTCATGACCTGATGCCCTGTGCATGTGTTTTGGGAGGTCAAGATGTCTAATATTTTTTAGATTAGAGAACTTATCAGGGGTTTCTCTGTCCCTATATTTGTTGAAACCAAGGTCTAGATACTCTAGATGAGTAAGAGTGAAAAGAGAAGGATGGGTGTTAGCAGCACAAGTGCAGGTAGGGTGGAGATTTCTGATCGCCCGGTTGCAGTGCTGTTGTATAGTTTACTAGTGATCGACAGATTAGTGATGAGAGATGGAAAAAAGAGTATGAAATGAGAGTAAGTGAATATTGAACTTATTCATTATTAACCTCCAGAACCAAATTAATTAGCTATCTGTAGTTGTTTAATAGCCTGTGTGATTGGCATATATAATTTTCTTCGATTTGTTCAATATTTAAGTCAAGTTTTGATACCTATTGCATTGCATCGACTCACAACCGAACTGAGCTTCACTTAGGAGGCACACTCTACAGTTTTTTTTTTGTCATATTGTGTTTTTCCAGTTTGAATGTGTTGTTGCTCAATTTAGAACCCCTTGGTTAGTCAGCACAATGTTAACTTTAGATTCGTTGACAGGGTTAGATACTTATCTAAACTTGGTTTACATTGTCATCTTCTATTTTGGACAGTTTTCTGGAACAGGCTGTATTAGATAGGAAACAAAATCGGCCGCTACTTTAGGCTATAATTCATACAACCTTTTATTTGTTGTCGAGAGTTTTGCATCCTTTAAGAGACATCTGTACTAATGAAGTGCAAATTTTATTTGGATGCTATAAGGATACCAGAATTGAATACATGGGCTGCTCTTTATGCCGCTGTGCAAGTACTTATCCTATGTATGCTGGGAAATGTAACACATGCCCTTGACGTTATTTGGTCCTTTATAATAGAGTTTTTCCTGATGAATACTTGTTGAGCACCCTAGATGTATCTTGCAGATTTTGATTCTGTTAATTGCTGAATTTTTTAACGGATAATTCTTTGTTTGCAGCATGTTTGGAGCCATAAAGGAAGGCAGATTAAAAATAAACTAGCAGGGCCCAATGCGATGAAAACAAGCGATTCGAAGGGTCTTGCATGGAGTATTTGTGGGTGTGCCTGTCCCAACATTATGTTCTGAAGTTGAAAGAAATTAGTGGAGCATAGAAGATCCACAAGTTCAAATTTTTGGATCCCGACAGGATTAGATTAGATATCTGTTCAATGCAACTGAGGTACTGCTGAAAGAGCGAATCTTTTGGATATCCTCAAAGGTCAAGGTTTATATAATCCGAACCATCTGTTACGCTATTCTAACACATGTGTATTTTGTTGGTGGACTAGCATGAACTTTGACATCTGACCCTGCTAAAAAGCTGTAAACTCTAAAGAAAGTAAAATTGGATGTAAGAATATCTTTCAATATATTGATGTGTGATTTCAGAATGATATCTCACAATGGTAGACCTTCTGATGGGTCATTAGCAACAATACTCACCCAATAAAACTGCGTAATCCTACCATAACAGAACTTTTCAGCATTTTGATATCCAGAATGAATGAGCAAACTACAACCGCAATGAGCATTTCGGGTTCTTCTTTTTCTCAAGGAAATTGATTCCAGTTTACCAATCTCCCAAATGGATCTAAAAGAAACTACTTGTTCTCTGTTGACATAACTTAACTGAGAGTCACGAGCAACCTCTTGGGTTTTCTCACAGTAAGTTCAATTTTTGACCCATTAGATGTACTGTCTTCTGTGTTTAACAGAGCATAATTTGTATATGGTTGGTTTCATTCGATATGTCTGTAGATCCTCAATTGTAGGATAAATCTCTCATGAGCTAGAGTTAGAAGCTTTGAGAAAAATAATAAGTTATTGTGGATTTAAAAGACTTCATCTGATTTCATATTTGTCAATTGCAGGTGTATGAAGCTACAGTAGATAAAAAAGAGAAGATGTTGGGACTTCGTCTTTTTTTGGTGGACGCCTGGAATTTGTCAATTGCAGGTGACTGGAATTTGTTCCTCACAAATGTGGAATCAAATTTTGTCACAAGTGGTGAGTTTCACATATACTTAGATGACCTTGTTTGTGAAGTCAGTGCTGCCGTCTAAGATAACAATGTAATTCTTGGTAGAGTTACAATCTACACAGTGTATTATGATGTATGTAGACTTGTTTAAGAACATATATATTCAAAGTCACGAATCGCGATGTTCTTGTTTAAGGTGAAGAGTGTTACTAAAGGATGGGAATCAAACATTAGGAAATGTAAGCAAAAACAAGTTGTATTAGCAGAAATCATTTGTTAATTCAATCGTTTGAATTTGATTATGTAATTTGTTGGTTACTCATTTGTAAGATCAAATAAATTTCACAAAGATGGGTTCGAGCAAAAAAGACATGACAAGTTCGTTAGAAGATCCTGTAGGGTCATGTACTCATGGGGAAAAGAAATTCTCCACCGGGTTCACAGGGTATCACTTGCTACTTCTTTCTTGTGGTATGCTTAGTATTTCATATCTTTCAAAATCCTACAATTTAGTTCATTTGTTTTAGATCTTACATTTTCTACCAAATCATGGAATCCGAAATTCATCAATCTTTTTTTACTGAGTATATGACCTAGCTACGTTTATTATATTACTTAAATTACATTACTTAAATGAGTATTTGGCGTTTAGAAAAAATCTAAAGTGTGCCTGAATTCTTCTTGAATATCATCTGTTCACATTGCTATGAAATCACAACTAGTACGAATCTTCTTTCTTGCAGGGTCAGGATACAAATGCGCCTAGTACAGTTGATAGAGGGCGTAAAGCTGTTCTCAAGAACTTAAAAGACATTGAGTTGTCAGGACTAAACCCAAGGGTTTTTTGAGAAAATTCTTTCTTCACAGATAATACATGCAGACCAAGAATTGAACCCAACTTCCAGGAGCTCATAAAATTTGTATTAGCAAAAACTAGTGTGAGTGGTGAGAAACGTAATATGGTTCTAGAAAATCATTAATCATTTGCATGCAGACCAAGAATTGAACCCAACTTCCAGGAGCTCATAAAATTTGAATCCATGATGCAAATCATCAGTGATATGAAGCTCATATCCGACACATAGCCTGACATGTTGCGGAACAACACGAGCAACCAAATATTAATAGCATTGCAGTTATAACTTTAACTGTGCCCATGGAGAAAACAGTTTTGAAAGACGATAAGCTTTGAATATTGAAGGCGCAACACAAAACCAAGAATTGAACCCAACTTCCAGGAGCTCATAAAATTTGAATCCGCGATGCAAATCATCAGCGATATGAAGCTCATATCCGACACATAGCCTGACATGTTGCCGAACAACACGAGAGCAACCAAATATTAATAGCATTGCAGTTATAACTTTAACTGTGCCCATGGAGAAAACAGTTTGAAAGACGATAAGCTTTGAATATTGAAGGCGCGCAACACAAAATCAAAAATTGGCAAAAAAAAAAAAAAAAAGAAAAAACCAGTCAGCAATGGTCGGAGAGGCCGGCGTTTCAATTATGCTGACTGAAATTTTTGTTTGTTTGGCTGATAGCCCATGTAGGACTATAGGTGGGCATCCAAACCATCACTGACTGGCGATCAGCACTGCAATCCCAATCTCATATATAGATGATTATTAGAATACACTTGTCCAACGTGGGACTATTATTCATCTTAGGTTTGATTTGAAAGTAAGTAACAACCAAAAATAACGACGTTTATAACGGTCTTAAATCTCAGATGTATTTTGCTTTCTTCCATTAATGGTAAAACTCCTAATGAACAAAGGATGCTAGTCCTTGGCCTCCTCTTAATAAGATTGCGTACACTGAAACGTATAGGGTTTGATTTCATATTATGTAACAACCAAAAACAACGGTTGTTTTTTTAGGTCTTGTGTCCAAGATGTTTTCTCGGATTACTGGTAAACATCCTAACGAACAAAGGATGCTAAATGTTGGCCATATAAATAGACACTCCACTATATGTGGTTTGAACTGAATACTTGAGAAATTAATGCTTCTCTATAGATCTTGTGAAATGTTGCGCTGAATTAGAACGCTGAGACGGTGTTACTGAGATGAATGTTGAATTTCCCATCAAGTGGTGCAATAGTATGTGGGATGAACGATGCAGATACGCTGAGCCAACACATGGTATATCAACATGGATTGTGAATCTAGCAAACTCGATAAAGAAAATACAGCTACACTTGTACTCCACCTGCACCAACTTTCGATGAAGATTCCATCCGCTTTAGGGTGTATGGTGTCTTCAGTCATCTAACGTGGAAACTTGCTTGAATGTTGTAGTGCCATGACCTACTCGATCAATGGTCATCTTAGCCTAATTAGTTAAGCAGTTTCAGTTGATGCGTGTAGGATAAGAATGGGCTCAATAGTTCTGGACATAGTCTAGTACCTGAAGTGGGAATTCCTTTGAGTAAAACCTTGATGTAGGTGTAAATAATCCACAGATACAGGTGGAGCAATCCTAGGAGGCGAGACATTAAATGTAAAAGAAGCGTGAAGCACTTGAATCCCACCACTGAGCCTTGGCGCGAGAAAAGAGAGGTGAAATGAACCTGTGAAGATAAATACGTATAAAGTAGGCACGTGACAGCCATCGGATACATCAACAATAAATGCTGTGACCAAGTGGTTGAGAAGATAAGGACGACTCTGGTGGAGTGAAACTCAGCTAAGAGTATCATGGGCGACATCGGCAGATTCTCCAAAGACACTAACATCGGGTGAAGAGGCGACATGAGGAAACATCACCAAGCTCGGCCTAGTACATCGAGTAGGGACATCAACCAGCTGGAAGAGAACATCAAAGAAGATACACCATGAGATACACCGTAACTCAGATGTATTAGCAATTAATTATAACTAGAGGTCCTTGTAGAGAGTTAAAGGACTTGTAAGTGAGGAAGATAGAACTTGTGATCCAGAAACACCCTAGTAACTTCAATTCGAGTAATAAGATCGTCAACCCTTCACCCCATGGACGTAGGTAATCATACTGAACCACGTATATCTTGTGTTCTTGCACATATGTTGCTTGTTTACTTTCTTGTGTGTGCATTTATGTTTCTTGGATGTAGAAGTAGGATTTTCCACATCTACATTCTGGCACATCTACTTTCGGCCTCTTCCTCTCCATCAAAAAGATCTTTATCATCATCACCATCAGACTCAAGATATACAACAACATCAGCAAGAACAATCCCTTTACCAGCTGACTGCTGGGGCACAATTTTTCCCGGGGCAGACAAGTCGCCCTTGGTCTCCTTACCCTTCTCCATGGATTTACCACCTACAATTGCAGAAGAAACATAAGCGGTTTTTTGAGACGACTTCCCCAGGAAATGAGATAAAGGAAGGCGATCCTCTGGGTCCTCACCATCTCCAAGAACTATACCTCCCAGTACCACTCTTCTCAACCTTTGACTTCTAAACATGAGCTTCGTCGGATACATTTGAGGCAACAAATGAGGGCAAGTACATATACCGTAAACAAAGCAAAGATATTTGTTAGCTTCGGTGTCCTCCTCGGCCCCGTGATAGAACCTCTTTCGATGAGCGAGAGCCTCCAGTTGGGTGGTCTAGGACTTGAACTACAAGCGAGGTAAAATTAAAACATTGTTAAAACATGAGCCGACATCGACCAAGACGGAGGAACTTACTAAATCAACATTGACGGCCTGAAAGGATAGGGCTCGGCCGGAGGAGAAAACTTGCCACTATAAAGAGGACCATAGATGCCTAACGTAACTCGATCCCAAGCTACGTCACGGTATGACGGGCATGCTTGTTAGTCGTCTTAGTAATCTTCCCTAGGGATCCTCGACAAAAGAAGCTTCTTAAAGCCCTCGGGGATAACCTTGTTGCGGCGAGGGCTAGCAAAGAAAACTAGAAAGGTCTCCATTAGTAGAAGTCCCACTCCGGTAGTTGGCAACAAAGGCGGGAGGAGTATAATCGCTCGCTTGGGAAGGATCATATGTCGAACAAGCGAGGGAGTACAGCGCCCAGACTTCGCCCATCGAACTCATTTATGATGCGAAAGTATTATCATTCCAACGAGCCAAGGCTCGATGAGGGCGGATCTTTGAGAGGGCTTCATACATAAATGGACGACTCGGGTCATACATAGGAAAGCGCAACCCGAGCTCTAGCCGACCTTTGGTAATGATAGTCGCCTGCGAATGCGAGAAGTTGGTGACATCACTTCTCTTCAAAACTCCTTTCTCGCCCGATAAAGAGAGTAATCTTGTAATCATGGAGATTGAAGTCATCCTTCAATTATTGAATGAATTGTTCGTCCGTCAAGTCTTTGGCAGCCTTCTTATCATTCCTACATAAAGATGAAGGAGAACCATTAGAGAAAAGAGAATTCAGGTGTGGAATCATGATGGGACTATCAATAATAAATAAGGAATCGGAAGGAGCACTATCTTTTCAGAAAAGGTATAGCTGCGCACCTTTTCTGTCATAGAAGGAGTTTAAGAAGCAGGTCATTAAAGAAGCAGAAAAGGTAGAACTTAAACTGAAGGAAATGAAGATCAATAAAAAAACATTGATGCAAAGAATGAAATATCAACCAAAAAGCGAAAAGTATTGAGATCTCTCGAAAATATTAGAGGGTAAGAAGATGTCGTAACAACAGTGAGAAGGAAAGAGAACGTTATTTTGGAAAAGAAGGCGAGAATGAGAAAACAAGGGTTTAGGGAAGGATTTATACCTAGGAAGTTGTAACCCTATTTAAAGAGGTAACCTAATATAAAGACGAATGGAGTGGGGGAACAACATGGCATGGAATACTTACATGACAAAGGACGTGGAAGTTTACATTTTCTTCCCTGCATTAACGATCACCCATTAGAAAGAACAGTATAAATGTAGGTGTAAATAATCCTGAGACATGTGTGGAGAAATCCTATGAGGGAGACATTAAAATGCGGAGAAGAAGCATGAAGCATCTTTGAATCCACCACTCAAAATTTTGGCGCGAGAAAAGATAGGTGAAATGAACCCATGAAGATAGTACGTATAAAGTAGGGACGTGACAAACCATCATATACATCGTAAATAAATGCACCGACCAAGTGGTTGAGAAGATAAGGACGACTCGCCAGAGAGAAACTCGCTAAGAGTATCACGAAACATCGGAGCATTCTCCAAAGACACTAACATCGGGTGAAGAGGTGACATGAGGAAAGAGGCGACATGAGGAAACATCACCAAGCTGCCTAGTACATCGGGGGTGGGACATCAACCAGAGCCGAAGAGAATATCAAAGAAGATACACCATGAGATACATTGTAACTAGGATGTGTTAGACTTACTGGCTATAAATGAGGGCCTAGTGAGAGTTAAAGGCAAGTATTCAGTAAGAGGGAGAGAACACTAAGAACTTGTAAGTGAGGAAGAGAGAACTTGTGAGCTAGAAACACCCTTGTAACTTCAATTCGAGTAATAAGATCACAACCCTTCACCCCAGTGGACATAGGTAATCATACTTTAGAACCACGTATATCTTGTGTTCTTGCACATCTCTTGCTTGTTTTACTTTCTTGTGTGTGCGTTTATGTTTCTTGGATGTAGAAGTAGGATTTTCCACATCTACACTTGATTTAATCGATTTTTTGGAAAATAGAAAGTGCTTTTACATTAATTTTCATTGATCTTCGCTTGAAATGCTCTCGCACAACCTACTCTACTCAGACAAACTTTTTCCCGTGTTGGGTGAAACACTTTTTTTCTTGAGCATGGAAGAATTAGTATTAAAACTTATGCATGTTAACAACATGGTGAATCGAAGATGAATATGATGTTCTAAGTATAAAAATTATAGAATTTGTGTAATGAGGCAAAAATAGGAAAAACCCAACACAACTGCACTTAAAATTACTGCATTTACCAGCATATAGAGAAATTAGAGGGATTTGGCTCAATAATATATGTGGATATATAAATTTATTAGCAAACTAAAATCAAAATTTATTCCGAAAAAATCCGCCAAAAACATGTAACTGGTTAACTCAGGATGCACAAAAGTTATCATATTGCAGGAAATGCAAGTTGATGAACTGCCTACATTTTCAAACGAAGACACTGTTTGTACCCAAAATTACTTTGGGCACGAACACGATGATTTGATTGATTATATGAAATTAGGGAAAAATTAGGTTAAAAACGATTTGGAGGAAAACTAAGATGACAAGGATTTTTACGTGGTTGGGATTGTGCCTCGATCACGGGTGAATCTCTCAAAGGAGAGTTTTTGCATTGATACATGATGTTTACAATTGTGCGGCCTCCCTCTTTTGGGTTTAGACCCCTATATTTATATAGTCAAATCTGAAACTTCTAGAACTTTCTTCTAGGGTTTAGGTGGAAATTGGAAATGGGTCAAAGAACCTGGACCGACCTTGGCTACTAAGCTTGGACCGACAACAAATATTTTCCGCTAATAGTGATGTAGTTAGCCCGTATCGGTACCCGAGTATTGTGGTACAAACATCTCCCCCCTCTTAACCCATAATTTATTATGGGATTAAGAAGTTCGGGTTCTGAGTGTGTCTACTGAGATGCCTCGTCTCGCCCCCATTGGTGCTCCACAATTGTTGAAGTGTTATGTAGTTCTCACACAGAAATTCAGAAACAAGTTCAGGAGTATACACCTATCTTTCTCCCCCATGCACTAGCATTTAGCGTGTGAAGTAAGTTGGCGTATAAAGATCATCGTTGTACTGACCAGTAGCTTGGTAGTGAGTTGGAGTTTCCGTTGATGCGTTTATCCTAATTGGCATATAGCTTGTGATGATGTACTTCTTGGGCCTGCCCAATTTCCATGGTTTAATTTTCGTTTCATCTTACGATCCATCAGATGAGCTTCCAGGGATAAGCTTTTCTTTTCCCATATAATAATACTCCTTTATTTATCATAGTTGATCTGTTCCCACTCTTGATCAATCAAACGCCTCTCGCGTTATGAGCTAAAGAATCTCGTAGTACGTACAGAGTAGATCTTGATAGGTAACTTTCATTACCTTGTCACCTTGTGTCTTCATCGTCTCCCAACTTCCCGAGGACTCCTAGGAAACGTTGACGTCCCACTGTAGGCAGAAATAAATCCTCGGCCTTAATCCCCAGAACAAATGTGCAAGGAGGCTTAGGAGACTTCGAAAGACTCATCAAGATTGCTGTCTACACCAGGCGAACGGATATGCAGAAGTCCCGAACAGAAATGTTACTCAGATCTCGTCGCAATCAACTCTTGCTTGATAAAGCTTATGAATTAATAGAAGAAAGTTTATGTGCATCAAGTGGTGGATTTGTCCCGGCTTCGCTGAAAATAGAGAAAACATAAATTCCGGTTCCAGTGATGAGGATCTTGGTGTGGAACCTGAAATTTTTGAAGATATTTCGTCGGGTGGTCCTCCTAGCCCTTTTCTCAACTTAAATGCAGCTCGGATTCCTTTAGGAAGAGAATCCATAGAGGAAATGACTTTTCCAATACCGTTTATTTATGATAGCTCGCCTAGCAACGATAATATATCTGCTTCCGTAATGATATTCTATCACCAGGTTCTAGCTCCTATATTGGATTACTGAGATAGATAAATGAAGTGCATTTTCTTGGGTGAGCATTCATCGAATCTATACCGCGTCCGTTGAATTTTTGCCCGATTTTAATATACTTTCTGACTGCGGAATGATTGGTAGTGGCTCGACTAACCCCTGTTCGGAGAATGGAAGTGTTTGAAGTATGTCCGCTGCTTTCAATGCCACAATCTGACACTGGCATTGGTCGACCTGCTCCTGCTTCTCGATTTCACTCGACTTATTTAAAGAGGCTAGCTCGATCACTTTTGCTTATATATCAAAAGCACAAATCTAATGCTTTATCCTGACACCTTAAAAAAGTCCAGGCGGTGAGGTTCCAGTAAATGGATACTTGACTGGAAACCTTCATTAGCTTATTTCCTAAGTTGTTTCCTTCAAATGACGGCTCATTCCTTGTACATGCTGATTAAGTTAAGCGCATACCATTATTTACTCTTTCCTTTGTAGTTTCTGAATTCTCAACTAAATGATGCACGAAAACAATGTTCTTTGGAGAGTGGTGCTGATGCCGGTACGAGTGATGCGCAAAAACAACGTTCTTTGGAGAGTGGTGCTGACCGAAGAGCTGTCAGGAGAGCGCCAGGAATTAGCTGACTCCGATTCCTGTGACTTGCAACTGCAGGCTGCAGCTATCCTTTGATAAAATTACTTGGATGAAATTAAAAATGTACTTCGCAAGTTCTTGGGGGTACTGACTTCTCCAGGAAGTAAAACTTGGTAGGGGTAGTCTGGCCTTTGCTTATTCAACCATTTGCAGCAATTTTTTCCATTGACAAGCTGCATTTTTGAGCTCACCAGTAGAGTTCCGGTCGGAGTATCTGACGGTGTTTTTGGTGTGAACACCTTTGTATATTAGGTGAAGATATTTTACCAGAGTATGCAATCCTATTTTTGTACAAGAACATTCTAAGCCGATGAAACGGGTAGCTTTCCTGGTGACAGCTTAAATGTCTTATTTTTCTTCTTAATTACTTGCCCCAGTTGTCGTGAAAAACCATAATTCTGTGGAGGAATGAGATAACAAAGCTTCTGTGGAACAATGATATAACAAAGCTGATGACGAAAAAGCTCTATACACTGACCAATATGTGTTGTTAACCTCTGGCATGTATAAACATAAGTAGTTTGTCTGTAGTAGTGTAGTCGCCCCCACTAGCATATACGAGGGAATTCGTTGCCGGAGACTCGTTTATGCTATAGTAGTTTACTTGATCAGACCACGAAAAATCAACTACCTTCGGTGCTCGCCTCGGGGTGAAATTTAAATACTCACTTCTCAATTGAGTCTCTCAGACCATGAAAAATGAACGATCTTGCAAGTGAAACTTCATAAATGATCATATTTGATGTACTCCGAGAGGGTAAGAATACAACTTCCATTCTCTGATGTCGAAATTACTTTACTTTGTAACAGCATGGTACGTGAAATGTGAGTGATCCCTCTCTCTAGGTCATAAATCCGCTTGCTCCTCCAAAACCAGCGGATATGATGTCCACCAAGTTAAATTGACGCTTTCTTTGTCGGTGATGACTTTTATTTTATTTTGTTTGAGAATATCTCGCACCGGCAATATAACGAACATTGAACTCGATCATCTTTGTCTGTAGAGTCAACACAACATTTTCACGAACTTTAAACTTAAAATTGATCATATTGTGGACAAAGAGTCAACACAACAGCTTCTACTTAACTCAACCATAAAAAGCTTTAACAAACTTCGATCTTGTTGTGGATAAAATATCAACACAACAACTTCCACGAACTTAACTATAAAAGCTTAAACACGAACTGAAATCTCGATCTTGTTGTGGATTAAAATCAACACAACAACTTCCACCAACATAGCTATAAAAGCTTAAACGAACTTCAACTGGATATTGTTGTGGATAAAAAATAAACACAACAACTTCTCGCGAACATAGTTATAAAAGCTTAAATTCATTCTCGATATTGTAGTTTTTAAACGTTTCGAAGTGTTACATTTCTCGCCCCCAAGCGGTGGTTACCGCGGTTGAGGTGAAATGCAACTCACCCAACAAATTGTGAGTGTCATGCTGCTTAATGCTCACACAAGGGTGCACTTCCTTCTTGCATCTTGCCGCGCATGCAAAGAGTATTGAAGTTTTTCTCTATCAAGAATTCGCGTAGGGGCCAATCCTACTATTCAAGATCCGCGCAGATTGAGATGTGTGCATTCTTGCATGGTATGGCACGCAAAAATGCACACCACATGGATTTGGGCGCAGACCGTCGGACATGGATTTCCGGGCACGGACTGCCGGATAGCTTGAGACTTGAAACCGTCAGCATATAAAAGTAAATAGTTAACGAGGAGGAACAGACGAGAGAAGTTGTACATTACCCTTATTGGTGGTACACTTAGTTGCGTTGTTTGCAACCTTTTCTGAACCTTCATGCACCAGATGAAGTCGCACAACTTTCATATGATAAATGACTGGGCTGGCGCAAAAATTGAGATGAGGTTAACAGCCATGACAAGTCACCGTCGACCCCGATTTGCACAAAAGATGTTGCATGTTTCTCAATGAAATGTCAGGTCCAACATTGAATTATTAAGACTGCCATTCTTCTAATCTGACATAGCAATTCCAGCTTAAATTGAAAAGAAATATTGCAAGGTTTACTAAAATCAAGTGATTGCAAATGGAGAATCTAGCATGGTAGTATCCAGGTTGCTAGATTTTCACATACGGCTAGAAGTAGGAGTATATTTAGCATGTGTAGCTATATCAAAACGTTCAACAGCTCTTTATTACTTTCGTATAAGTATTGTGAAAGCTAAATGTAGCTCTGTATAAATATACTTGACAGAAGTACGTACACATATAGCAATTTTTAAACAGCTAGTGTAATTATATCCATGAACCTGACTGTATATATGGTCGTCGTGCACAAAAATATATAGATAGAAGAAACAAGATGCGCAAACCAGTTTAGCCGTGGAGCAGAGAGACGAAAGAAAAGAGCATGAGCAGGTCAGAATATCCCTTGCTAATTAATAATTGACACATGAGAATCTCCAACGGCTAGACTCTTTACATATAAAAACGCATTCGTTCTTTTCGCATAGGAAAACATCTAGTACATTGAGTTTGTTGGTGCAACCTCACAGTTTGCATCAATGTCTGCTTCAACAAATCTGATATTTTCAATCGAGCTCCATCACACGGCTCTTAAAGTTCCTGTGATTTTCAGTTGCAAGTTAGGAGCTGTAAAGAACATTAAATTACATCCCGAATTTCACTTTCTAATGCGATAAGTGTCGGCTAAAAAGGGAGAGCCAAATGATTTTCCAAGTAAATGCACAGAACGAGTTTTTAGTCCATAGAACCTCCTTTTGCAAGGAAGACTACCATCTGTTGGTACTCATGGATGCTTGGTGACACACATTTGCAAAGAAGGGGATCAAAGGCAGACAATCATGTTATTAAGTCATTAACTTCTCCGTTCCTATTTTCGTACTACAAACTTAAAAACTCATAGGAAAAGCTTTTAGTTTATTAAGACTCAACATGAATGAATGCTTGGCACAACAGGACCGCGTATGCGAAATAACATGCACTCAATAATGATAATCAGCATGCGGAACGTTACACCATGATGTTTTATGGATTTCACTAATGACAAAAACGTATGCTTTAATTCAGGAAATTAAATTAAAATTAATTTAGAGATATTTAAGGATAGAAACGTATGCTTTAATTTAGGGAATTGAATTAAAAATAATTTAGTGCGGTTTAAGGATAGAAACGTATAGCTTATCTCTTTCGCATGTGTTGTGCAAATTGCTGATACGAAATGAATGCTTAAAGCCTGTTGCTATTTTGATCTCGTTTACGATCTCGGTTGCTGTAGCCAGTGTGTTTTGAGCATCCTAAAACAATGTGATTTCCACCGATATTAATCGAACAATGTGAGTGGCACCACCCTGACTCTCAATGCGTTCATAGTTTCCTCCCTGGATCCATTAATGATTACCGCGGTATGCAGAGATTGCATGATCCGTAGAAATTTGCTTCGATTAATTTGCATAAAGTATAAGCACCATACCCGCCCGAGAACGGACTTGGATCCACGTACAGAGTAAAGACATTCAATTACCTTTGTCTGGCTAGTTGTAACATTACGAAGAGTTGTACCGAGTGGTGTAAATCCTTGGTTTCGGATTAGCAAAGGCAACCTTGGATTTTTATCTACCAATAATATAGCAGCTTCGGCATTTCCATACGGAGCAGCCACATGGAGTGTTGTGTAACCATCAACACCAACATTTTTATACTCGAGTAATTCTGGTGGGGTGAGTTTCACGATCTCCTCAGTAAGCAACATCTCTCTTTAGACATATAGCTAAATGCAATACTGTATATGAGTCATTCGTTACCCCCTGCTTGAGAACTTCAGGATTTTTGCGAAGAAACTCAATCGTCTTTCCGCAATCACCTTTCCACAGTAGATCGTTTCTATCCGGATCTGCTATCGATGTTGTTGGATGTTTGGGTGATAAAGATAGATGTTTATGGATGATTTTGATAATGGAGTAGTGGGAACCTCTTTGGTTCTTCTCACTCTCTCTCTAATTGAGTTGTAGAGATCAGGGCCGGCCCCGAGGCATTCATGCCCCGAAGTCAATATACAAAATGATGCCCTCCTACAAGGCTACACATATAGATTTTTTTTTAATAATTTTCTTAACTTTGTAAATTAGGCTACTAAGCTGCTTATTTTATCAAATTATGATTATATGCATAATATAATAAAAAAATGAATTAGAACGATATATTAAATTTATTGATTATGTGTAAAAACTCCTCGTTGGACATTTTCGAAGCAAAGTATCTCATAATAGGATTATAATCAACTAATTTAGCTATTTTTCTTTCAATGGCTATCATAGCCAATTCATCCAAATCTTCGACTATAGACTCATTAGGTTTTAACAAATATATATTTAAAAACCCGGAAAGAGATTTTACTAACTCATTTTTGGCTTTCTTTTTTTCTATTTTGAGACTGACGATTGCTTTCTTTTAAAAGCTGCCAAGCATACCTACAAATCAACAAAATCATTACATAAAATAAATATAGTTTATTAAAATTTAAATATAATAACATGTAAAATAATGAATTCTCTAAAAAAAAATAGGAATTTTATAAAGTACCTACTTTGAAATGTACACTTCAAAAGTACCCCCGTTTTTTACAAATTTTCAAAAAGTACCCCAGGTTTGTGAGCGGTTTTGAATAAAACAGTGAACAGAAAGTTAGAGTTGTTAAACTCCACGTGGCACCTATATAAAGTCTTAAAAGCCCCTCCGATTTGAACAGTTAGAATCGAACACATTTGACTCGGTGACTCAACTCGTTCTTTGTGATAAACATTCATACATGTACAAGACACGATTGTGAAAGTACTTCATTTATAGATGTTCCAAAATAACACAACATAACACTATTGTTCATATAAAAGCACGATGAAATCGCATCACTAAGAGTTTTCATTCAAAAACCATTCAAAAGGAAACTGCAATTCAACAAGACACAAGTGAAATGCCGCAGATTAGTTAAAAAAAAATAGTGATTACTGATTACCTTGTATATAGTTTTAAAGACCCTAATTCTTTATTTTCCCCTTGCATTCTCCCATAGGTTAAAAAAGACAAAAAAAAAAAAAAGAAAGAGAAAAGCGAGGCCGCTTTAGAAAGAAAGCGGAAGTGTTTAAAGTTTAAACTGCATATCTTTGATTCCTTTGATAATTGTGTGAATACGTCAACTTATAACTCAATGGCCAATCACAGCAATGTCTTGCCATAAATCTCTCTATATGAGATCTTTTTTTTCTTTGGCAGCCCTTGGTGTGGATTAATATTACAAATTGTACCAAGTTTACTGTTGACTTTTGTGAAAACTGTAGAAGAAAAGAAAGTTTGATGCCCCACTATTGTTGCTGCCCTAAGTCATGCTTCGGGTGCTTCTGCCAAGGGCCGGCCCTGGTAGAGATAACTCTTCTACTTGGTCTCTGATAGACCTACAACTTGTGGATATGCTACACCCACTACATAACTAAATATAAAGTTGACACTCCTATTACACTAGTACACTAACATTACATTACTCAACAATCTCCTCCTTAATGTGATGTTCTTTCTCCTAGTAGTTCACGGAAATGTTGAAATTTTCCTTTGGGAAATGCCTTGGTGAATATGTCCGCCAATTGGTCTTCCATCTTGCAATACTTGAGTTCTATCTCACTATCTTCAACCGCTTCTCGAATGAAATGGTACTTGAGTTTGATGTGCCTTGCTCTACAATGAGAAAGAAGAAGCTGAATCCTGTCATCATCAACTTCAGCACCAACTGATCCAAGGATATCCTTGATATCTTCAACAGTGGGTGCAGTATTTCCACCCAAAACAGCAAGCAAGTAAGCAGCAATAACCTTCATCTTTACTTGAGATAGCACAACTGATGTGACGAGTATGCTATTCGAAGAACACGAACATCTATTTTTATGAACACAACTTCTATATGGAAAACACGTTTCTTTCACTCGAAATCCTTAGTCGGCCTCTTAATGTTTGTACCCAAAATTACTTTGGGCACGAAAACGATGATTTGATTGATTATATGAAATTAGGGAAAAATTAGGTTAAAACGATTTGGGAGGAAAACTAAGAAGACAAGGATTTTTACGTGGTTCGGGATTGTGCCTACGATCCACGGGTGAATCTCTCAAAGGAGAGTTTTTGCATTGATACATGATGTTTACAATTGTGCAGCCTCCCTCTTTTGGGTTTAGACCCCTATATTTATATAGTCAAATCTGAAACTTCTGGAACTTTCTTCTAGGGTTTAGGTGGAAATGGGCCGCTGGAAATGGGTCAGCAAACTGGACCGACCTTTACTGGCTACTAGGCTTGGACCGACAACAAATATTTTCCGCTAATAGTGATGTAGTTAGCTCGTATCAGTACCCGAGTATTGTGGTACAAACAGACACACAATATATAACACTAGCCAGAGTGCCATACTACAATACGAACATCATGGTCTACAGTCACTTTCTTCTCCGAACCAAATCATTTTTTTTTTTTTTTTGAATAGGACCCTTCCAATGCACTGTAGGGATTAGTAATGGGCCGGGTTAAAGAACATGAGACCCGCATCCTTCAGTTCTTTTATTTAAGCGATTGCATTTAGGGTTCATTTCTGTCTCGTCCTTAGATTTATTCTTACCGCCGCCTCTCACTCTCTTCTTCCCTGTTTCCTGCTGGCTCAAACCACCACCACAAATCTATAGATTATGGCTTTTGATGTTGATGATGATGATCACCAACAACGAGTACATACTAAGCACATAATGATATTTCCTCTCAAAGGTAATAACTAATATAGATCCTACTTTTTCTACATTTCATTTTCAGTTTTTTCTTTAAAGAATCAATATAAATCGCTTCTTGTTTCTTTGTTTTTTCAAGTAACACTGTCACCAGTTCTGTAGCAGTCATCAAGTAAACAAGATGTGTAGTACATTACAGATGCAAGCTTATTTCTTTTTGCGGTAAGTATAATGGTTAGCTAAGAATTAAGAAACGATTTGTTGTTATGATTCTGTTTCTTTACCTTGCTGATCTATAAAATCTTCTTTAATTTTGATCTGATTTTTTGTTTAATTGATGTCCTTGCAGATGTTAATTTGCTTGGGAGGAAGAACTATACATATTTGGGTTTGGGCTTAGATCGCTGTATTCATTCTCCTTATTTCAGTTCCTGTCTTGGATTCTCAAAGGTCGGCCGATAAACAAGTCTCGGGACACTCTTAGCCATCTATAGCTATACATTCCGGTCACCTTGATATATATACTACTAGACTGTAAGTTGTTATTTGTTTTTCTGTGTTTGAATTAACCATAGCTTAAGTTCTTTGTGCACTTCAAAAAGCATCTGTTTCATATTTGTCAATTGCAGGAGCCTGGATTTAAAGCTGAAAAAAAAAGGGGGAATCATACTTTCTCACAACTGGTGAGTGTCATATACATATGATGACTGTAAGAATCTCATAGAACTGTATTATTTTGGTAGATGCTAGATGATTAGATAAGATGCAGCATGAGTTTTGACTTGGTGTTGTTTATGTGCTAACAAATGCGGGTTTTCTTCACTCAGGTAAACGATCGGTTAGATGATTATTAATTTTTTGAGTGTAGCTGATGCATGATAAGTAGATATTAAATTAGTCATTATACAGTAAATTATATAAATGAATGACAATGAATAAAATCTTTTAATTTTTCTTATATAACATGTGATGATATAATACATTATTGAGTTTGTACTGCCTACGTTTGTTGATTAAATGTCTAATTACTATTCTGATGGGTATGTTTAATAGTATTTCATATCTCTCAAAGTCCTACAGATGTTGGTAGTCTAGTGAGTGTGAAGAAAAATTTCTTGAAATAAAGTGCGCACGAGTTCTTCTTGAAGAGTCATCTGTTCATATTGCCATGAATTCACTAGTAGCACTAAAATTCCTTCCTGTACTGATGTTTGGGTCAACTTTCCTGCAGTGAGGAGTGAGGACAATACAAATGTTCTGTTCATAACACTTTGGTTTGTGTTTTATTTCCCCTTTTTGTTTTGGAATTCACCACTCACTAGTTGTTGGCCTGTGCAGAGGTGTATCTTGACGATAGAAAAAGAAAGGTGTTCTTAAACAAGTCAAGTGAAGTCACAGAATACACGGATCCTTAGATGACCTTGTTAGTGAAGTCAGTGCTGTTGCCGAAAACAACCATGTAATTCTTGTTAGAGTTGCAATCTTACCAGTATAATATGTATATGTAGACTTGTTTAAGAATATCAGCGAAGTCACGTAATCCATAATTTTGTCATAGTGTGTTAGTACCAATACTGGTCGTGTAGTGACTTGTGACTAACATTGTCACTGTCTATTGAACAATTTTTTGGAACAATTTGAAGCTACTCTAGACTTTGGTTACTGAAAAGCTAGATAGTTTAATTATGAGAGTCAGTATTTAGGTACAACTTGTTCAAGAGTTTGATGCTTGACTACATGTATTGTGAAATTTATGGCTGAATAAGAACACTTGGAGTGGCTATTGCGGGTCAGTACGTTTAAGTGACCTGCATGATGTCATGACGATCTTATTACAAAGCAGCAATAAAAAAAGTCAAACAATTCATTTTGTTGTGGATTTTGCATAATTTAAGAAGTTCTCTCTGTACTAGTGAAGAGCAAATATTATTCGGATGCCAAAAAGTATTTCAGAACTGGACGTAGGAGTTCTCTCTATGCTAATTCAGATTTAAAAGATCGACAGTGTAGAGACTCAATTTCACCCAGAGGCAACTATTGCACCTGGAAGTAGTTATCCTATGTATGCCAGGAAAACTAAAGCAATCACTTGAGGTTATTTGGTTCTTTATAATAGAGTTTGTCCAGTTGAGTATGTGTTTCGAACTTGAGATGTATCTTGCACGCTTGTTTTTGTTAAACGCTGAATTATAACACAGATAATTCTTTGTTTGCAGCATGCTATGGAGCCATAAAGCGAAGTCGGAGTGTCGGACTACTACCAAACTAGCTGGGTCAAATGCCATGAAAACAAGCTATTTTTAAGGTCTTGCAGGAAGTAGTTGAAGCTCAAGAGTGATTGTGAGCTTACAACGAGAAGATACATAATGGAGCTCTTCTTTTCGTTTTTCGCTGTGTATTTTTCGTTTGTGGTGGGTGTGCGTGTCCCAGCATTTTGTTCTGGAGTCAAGATAAGTTAGTGGAGCATAAAACATAAGCAAGTTAAAAATTGGAATCCTGGAAGGACTAGAAATCTGTCCAATCCAACTAAGGTACTACCAAAAGAGTCAATCTGTTGGAAATCCTCAAAGCTCTCCCATCCAGTGGTGTAAAATTTGTAGACCGAACGATGCACACGCTAAACCAACACAGCACATTTTTATATTGTGCGTTCTGTCGCTTGACCAACATTCTGACATATGGCCATGTTATCAACATGCAGTAAGATCCGTAAACAAGTAAAATTAAACTTGAACACTCGACAAAATATGTACACAAATATTTCGATTGCTATTCCATCTACTTTACGGGTGTAAGATCTTTTTCCTCGTAGAATCTAATTAGAAAAAACACCGCCAATAAAACGATGCCTAATCTTACTATGACAACTTTCGGCATTTGATATCCACAATCTCCGTTGCATTCATATTGCTCCATAAAGTCGAAAGAGAAGGTCACGTACCTTCCGAGATCAGAAGCGACTTGTTTTCTGATTTTAATTTGATTCAACTAGGGACTAGTCCCATTCAAGCAAGTACGTACAGAAAGAATTTGCGACCCATATAATAGGCCACATCACCTTTTCAAAACTGATCTCATAACTTTGTGATCTCTCTAAAATATAAGTAAATGAGAAAAATAATCTTCATTTATACTCTGGACCTTCATTTTTGAGCAGCTCTCAAAAGAAATCTATCTTCTTCCATAATAACAAAATCATAAAAAGAGTTTTTGCCCGCCATCAATCTATGCCAAACTAGGAGCATTACGTACACTTTAGAAAAGAAAGATATGCTCGAAGAAACAATACAGAGAGCTTGGTCTACCCATCAATTTCTTTTCCTTCCCTGGCTTGCTAATGGCAATTCGCTACACACTCCGTTTATACCCCCTCCAGTCCAGTGCACTGTAATGTTACCAATATATCAAGATTCAAGACAATGACAATCACCTCTCGTAGGATTTAGTAATGGGCCGGGTCAAAGAAATTGAGACCCGCATCCATTTCCCTCCTTCAGTCCTATTTAAGCGATTGCATTTAGGGTTCATTTCCTTAGATTCATTCTTGCCGCCTCTCCCTCTCTTCCTCTCTATTTTCCGCCGCCTTACACCACCTTCGCCACAGATCCATAGATTATGGCTTCTGATGTTGATAATCATCAATAACAACTACTACACACATACTCAGCACAATGATTTCTCCTCTCAAACTTAATTAATAATCTTTCAAGAAGGTCCTTAAAGTAACTCATTGGATCTACCGTTTTCCATGTTTAACCCACTCATTGCGTTAGGGTCACACGCAATCTCTTGTTTCCTTTGCCTTAAGTTTGATTTCCTTCCTCCACGTTTAACAGAACATAATTTTTAGATGTCTTTTAATTTTCAGTTGATGATCTTATGAAAGAATTACAACTTTGTACGAAAGAAGAAATCATGGCTCCAGTCACGCAGGATGATGTTACCGACATGAAACAACTGATCACGAATTTGATAGAGAAGGTATGTGTTATTGATAAGAAATTGTGGATTTAAAAGACTTCATCTAATTTCATATTTGTCGATTGCAGGTGCCTGAAATTGAAGCCGAAAAAAAGAAAACGGGTTGAGAATTGGGCAATCAAATTTTGTCACTAGGTGAGTTCCATACACATATAACTGCCTAAATATCAGAAAGAACTGTTTGAATTTGGTAGATTGTGGATGATTAGATAAGATGCACAGTTAAGTTTTTACTTGGTGTTGTTTATTGGCTAGCAAATGAGTGTTGTTCTTCACTTTATTTATTTTTTAGTATATACCTGTAAGAAATTTAGAGTGATTTAGAGTGTGACTTGCGAATTCTGGAATGTTTTTTGTAAGTTGAATGTAGCCGATGCATGATAAGGACTTCTTCGGGAAGAGGAGCAATCAAGTAACAATAGATTAGGTAGACATCTGATGCATATTTATTCCCATGTCTTAGATGTTACACTTTTTGACGAATAATGGAATTGGAAAATTCATACTATTTTTCTACGACGAGTTTGAACGAGCTATATTAGTTATCTAAAACAGAATTTATGGTACTTTGATGAGTATATAGCACGTCACATTGCTATGAAATCACAACTAGTACTAATCGTCATTTCTCTAATGATGTTTTGGTCAATTTTCCTGTAGGGAGGATATTACAAATGTGCCTAGTACCCTTGGCAGAGTTGATAGAGGGTGATAAAGCTGTTCTTAAGCACCTGGAAGACATAGATTTCACCAAGACTAGATCCAAGGGTTTTAAGATGTATTTTTATTCTGGAAAAAAGTCACAAATATTAGGGTGAGTCTTTCTGTTTTCTCAACACTTGGTTGTTTGTTTTTTTTCTCCCTTCTTGTTTTGTGTATTTACTTGTACAAAGAGAAATATGTGTTCCAAGCTTGTTAGTGAAGCCAGTTATGTTTCAAAACCCAGTTATGACATCATTGTTTGAAGTTAATGAAAAATATTAATGGGAATGTATCTTGCAGATTGAATTTGATATGTGTCCTTGAAAATTACTTTTAGACAAGTTGAGAAATTTTAGATGTTTAGATTGGAAATGGAAGAAGGAATATAAACCTGTTGTGCAACTATCAGATAGGTCTAGAGATTATAATCTAGAAAAGAGATTGGTTCAGCAAATAACTCTAGTGATGTTCAAGTATTCTAGAAAAGATAAGTTTGAGAATTGGGTGTTAATCGATTCAGAAAACCCAGAATTAGAGAGGTTAACATGTATACGATTATTTAGATTAGAGAACTTGAACAAAACAAACAAAACTTGAAACACCTCTTCTAATCCAGAGATTACCAATACACAAGATCTTAAGATTTATTGTTGATCTACCGTTACCGACAGTTGTAGCAACAATTGATACACCGATTTTTTGTTCAAAGTTCTGAATAAATCATCTATTTCAACTTGATGAAACACCATTATTTCCAGATCTTACCGGACCAATGAAAGTGTGAGAATTGGTGCTGCTCCAATGATATGAGAATTTTATGGAAAAAAGCTTAGATTTGAGAGGAAAAGTCATTATGACTCACAATTTCAAACATCTGACCCTCTCTCTTTTATCTCCAAGCTATGCGTAAAGATTCTGATGTGAAACCGATACTCGATCACAACCTCATCTGATCTCCGGTCATACACATACATACATGTTGCTGTTCTGAAACCGTTCAATAAATGTAGATACATATCCAACTCATTACAAGTTACAACATTTTTAAAGAATTTGTTAAAGCTGGTAATGTTCAAGACATACCTCGCATACTTCTCATTGGC
>JAJJWW010004978.1:0-50853 GCA_023531295.1 Papaver armeniacum
CACCATGGCAACCATGCCAAACCAAAAGCGCCTCTCGCGCACCATGGCAGCAATGCCAAACCAAGCCGCATATCGCACACCATGGCAACAATGCCAAATCTCCAAGTCGTTATGCCATTGGCACACGCCAAATATAGCGCCCTAGGCTTGCAAGACTTGCAACTAGGTCAACATGGCCGCACATGCCATTGGCACATGCCAATACGTGCCGCAAGCCATATTCCAAGTCGCTATGCCATTGGCACACGCCAAATATAGCGCCCTAGGCTTGCAAGACTTGCAACTAGGTCAACATGGCCGCATGCCATTGGCACATGCCAATACGTGCCGCAAGCCATATTCCAAGTCGCTATGCCATTGGCACACGCTAAATATAGCGCCTAGGCTTGCAAGACTTTGCAACTAGGTCAACATGGCCGCACATGCCATTGGCACATGCCAATACGTCCGCAAGCCATATTCCAAGTCGCTATGCCATTGGCGCACGCCAAATATAGCGCCCTAGGCTTGCAAGACTTGCAACTAGGTCAACATGGCCGCACATGCCATTGGCACATGCCAATACGTGTCGCATGAAGCCATATTCCAAGTCGCTATGCCATTGGCACACACCAAATATAGCGCCCTAGGCTTGGTAAAAGACTTGCAACTAGGTCAACATGGTCGCACATGCCATTGGCACATGCCAATACGTGCGCAAGCCATATTCCAAGTCGCTATGCCATTGGCACACGCCAAATATAGCGCCCTAGGCTTGCAAGACTTGCAACTAGGTCAACATGGCCGCACATGCCATTGGCACATGCCAATACGTGCCGCAAGCCATATTCCAAGTCGCTATGCCATTGGCACACGCTAAATATAGCGCCCTAGGCTTGCAAGACTTGCAACTAGGTCAACATGGCCGCACATGCCATTGGAACATGCCAACACGTGCCGCGAGCCATATTCCAAGTCGCTATGCCATTGGCACACGCCAAATATAGCGCCCTAGGCTTGCAAAACTTGCAACTAGGTCAACATGGCCGCACATGACATTGGCACATGCCAACACGTGCCGCAAGCCATATTCCAAGCCGCTATGCCATTGGCACACGCCAAATATAGCGCCCTAGGCTTGCAAGACTTGCAACTAGGTCAACATGGCCGTACGTGCCATTGGCACATGCCAAACACACACGTTTGGTAGCCTAACTTGCAAACCGTGCAACCTACCACCAAGGCATTCGCACATGCCATTGTCACATGCCAAACACACATGTTGGTAGCCTAACTTGCAAACCGTGCAACCTACCACCAAGGCATTAGCACATGCCATTGGCACATGCCAAACACACACGCTGGTAGCCTAACTTGCAAAACCATGCAACCTACCACCAAGGCATTCCGCACATGCCATTGGCACATGCCACACGCGCCATTAGCAGCACCACTTGCACTCAAGGCGCAACCAACGAGATATCAACACAAAACTGGGGATGCTTCTTTAGGGTTTTGGTTTGGCGGTCACAAAGATGCAGCGTACACTCGCTCACAATTAAGAAAGCGTGAATAGGAATAAAGCGGTCAAATAAACGAGAAATAATGGTGAAAAACGTTTTCACCCATTAAACCATGCGGTTACCACCTCCTCCCATTATTTCACCCTTTACTCTCTTCCTTCATGAGGCCGTGGTGCGTTTCAATCTCGACTTGTATAAGTAGGTCTTACCTATTTCCACCCCGGACAACAAGTCTCGGTCAAGAGAAATATACTACGGTTACACTCGTAAAGGCAACTTTGCAAGCTCTCCAAAAAAGCTTTCATCTCTTGCAAGCTTCCTAAGCTTTCACTTCTGGATACAAGTCGAGATACTACTCTCCTCAACACCTTTCTCTGCTTTCCCTCCCCAAATCAACCCTTCTCCTCCACTTTGTGACCGAAGCAAGTCTGGAACGGCCATTTCTTGGTTTAGGCCGGACTTGCATGCATTGATCTCTCGAATCTATAAAGTGCTCACGTGCAAAAGACATTTGTTTAGGGTTTAAACCAGTTTCTCACTCACCTACCGCATTTTAAATCGGCAGAAACGATTTTCACCCATAAACAGAACCCATTTGGTGAACCGTGGTGAACTGGATTTTTTAAGTTGGATATATAGGCTAGCAGTTGGTAAACCCGGTTCACAAACCGTAGTCAACTGAGTTCGGTAGTCTAGTAGGGTTGGAACTCGGTTCACGAACCGTAGCACCCTAACTCGTGAACAAACCCTACGGTTGGAAAACCATTGTACCAACTGTCCTGATAATGTTTAGCAGATGTTTAAAGACTTATTATTTTAATATGTTTTGGAATTGTTAAAACTCTATTAAACACTTTTAGACTCCATTGATTACTTAAACACTTAAGTGCTTGTATCATGGTTAATTTCTTAGGTGTTCAAGAGAACATTAAATAGATTTTAGTTCTTTGACTAACTTGCCAAACAACAATCATTATAAACTAATCAGTAAGAACCTATGTGTATAGTCTTCTATTTTATTTTGAATACCTAAAGTGTTTGCTTGATTCTCAAGTTATCTTAGCTTGAATTCTAAGCTAACCCTGGTCTTTGACCTTTTACTTTGTGTCCTAGTTTATTCTAGAGTCGTCCTCTATTTCCCTTTTAGGTATACGACTAAAACACTTCATTTTGGGAATTCGTGAAGCCAGGTTCACTATCTTTACCTTGATAGTTCGTGAATTCGATCTTGATTTTCTTTTGTCGAGGTTTTCGTAATCTCTTTCGGGAAAGATAGATAGTAATCGCAAAGATTTCTTCGTCTTAGACTTTGTGATTCCTCAAGATAGATATCCAAAGACTTATCTTAGTTGATCTAATTCGAAGATTTTTCTTGAGAAGTGGTTAAGAATCTAGGCTAGCTGCTCTTCGGGAGTCGTAAGTTCCGGAATTGTGAGGTTTGCTAGCTTTGTCTATTGCAAACAAATTCACACCTTAATCTTTGATCTAAACGGAAATCAGATAGTCTTATCTGTTAGAGGCAAATTGGTATCAAAAGTCTTCACTTCGGGCTGAAGCAACTCTTAAGTCAGATGAGAATGTCACCTAAAGAAATCAAGTGCGTAGAACCTTGCGAGGTTCGAGAGACGGAAGGAGATCGACTCTAACTGAATCGCTTGGAGGGTGGATTTGGTCTCAATTACACTCCAGTCTAAAGTCTGATAGTAGGCTAGTATCCGCAGTGGCTTAATACAGTGTGGTTGTAGGATCAGAATATCGCAACACCAATATCCTTGCGAAGTCGTTAAAAAGCACACTGCGAAGATATCGCAAATTGATGATAAGAATAACGCAACGGATGACGACAGCCTGAACACGAGAAAGATGTGAAGATCTAGCGAGATTTAGGAGTGTTGCGAGATTCAAACATTTGAATACTTGCGAGAGTGTCGCAAGCCGATCCGAAATAAAGACTGACTTTTAGTATGTCATCCACTATGTAATGTCCTATATAAAGAGCCGAATAGGCTTAAGAAAGGGGAAGAGATCTTTTTAGAGTTGAGAGAAAGTTTTGAGGAGAGAGAAAGTCTAGAGTAACAATTATATTCTTGATTTCATTTCCTTCTTGTAAAATTTCTAACTCAATTAATAAAAAGGTTGATTGTTGATCTTAAAGATGTGTCGAATATTATGAATTCTTGTGAGGAATGTATTGTGGGATTTCCTGCAACTACATAATGGCGCTAGAAACAGGGATTGAAGATTGATATTGTGATTTGAAAGAATTTGGAGTAATAGGAAAGGAATTTCATATAATTTTCAACAACTCACTAAGATTGAAAAATGGCTAGAAGAAGACATGCATCAAAACAACCAACAACTGTTAGAAGGAGTAGGAGACTTGCTGGAGATGGGAGAGATGAAATGGAGGAATCTTCAAGAGTGAACACAAGAAACAATGGGGAAAATCAAGTTCAACCGCCAATTCAACGTACACTAATACAAAATAGAACTGTGGATTATGACAGAGTGAGTGTACATACTTGGCGATCAAATTCTGTAGATAAAATGGGAGAAGAGCAACAATTAGGAAGCAATGGACGAGAGGAGAGAGACCAAGAAGTAATTGGAGGAATAATTCATGGAAATAAAGAGATTTCAGCGTTAGAGGCATTGAGGCAAACAATACATGAAGAAAGGCGATTAGAAGCAGAAGAACGTGCAAATCTGACAAGGCAAAATCATGAGTTGAGGATGGAAAACATGAGATTACAAAATAGAAGGTCAAGAAGCACTACAAGGTCAAATTCAAGATCAGTTAGAGAAGAAAAAAGACGAAATTTTCCTGTAGAAAATGCTAATGAAGAAACTGAGAGGAAGTACAAAATCAGCGAAGAATGTCGCGAAAGAAGAGAAATAATGGAAGATCGTTATATTCAGCGTGCTGAAACTCTTCAAAATGGGCAAAACGATAGAAATCAGGGAAATAGACAACGTCAGGGGCGAAATAATCAAGATGGCGAAGAAAATCAGGAAGAAGGAAGGAGAATATTGCATGGGAGAGAAGAACAAAGAAATCAACGAGTAATTGAAGATGAAATTGAAAGACACTACCTTTGAACAAGCACGTCTAGCTTGCGAGAGGGAAAGATTGAGAGCGAAGCGGAAGAACAGAGGGAGCTACAAGAGGCAATTCGCGTAACAATCATGATAATCGATAAAGAAGGCGTGAACAAAATCGCAACAATGATAATATAAATGAAGAATATGATAGAGTACAAAGGAGAGATGAAAGGAGGCAAATAAGAGAAAATGAGAGATATAACGGTGTGCGAATTCATGGAAAGAAATGAAAAGAAGATCGCGAGAGAAAGACGAGAAGAAAATTATGAACAAGAAAGTCAAAACAGATATGAACGCGAAGGAGAGAGACGGAGTTAAAAAGACCAATGGATCCAAATTCGTGTGTAAATGAACAAATTTTGAGAGAGTTAGCGGAAATGAGAGGAATGTTAAATAATAAAAGACAAGGAGGTAAGAGACAACTAGATGAAGTCATAGAAGAAGCTGCGAAGACCCCATTCACACAAGAAGTACAATTAGGAGGAATACCCCCAAAGTGTAATTTACCTGCGTTAACTTGACATTTTGATGGAACAACTTGTGCAGTACAACACATCAAAGCTTATGTGAGATGTATGCTACAATGGGAGAACTATGATGATGTATTGCGCAAATATTTTGCATCAAGTTTAACAGGAGAGGCCTTGAAATGGTTTGAAGGTTTGCCAAAGAATACTATAACATCTTTCAACCATTTTGGCTATACTTTTAGGGGCGTATATAAGTAACAATTCCTCGCGACACTGGCATTGAAGATGTATTTGGGTTAAAGCAAAGGGTTGGCGAAAATTTGAAACATCTAACCATGAGGTGGAAGACAATGTGTAGTGATATGGCTGGTCGTGTGGATGAGAGATATCTTGATCTATCATTCATTAACGCTATGCTCGCAACCAATCATTATACATTCAAATTTTGAGAATCAAGAATACGATCACAATGACCGAGTTGCGAGAACTTCAGAGGAGAGTATCTTGCTCTTGAGGAAAAGCAAAATGAGATGGAATCATACCCGATTGCGAACACAAGTTCAAAAAAGCGGCGAATGCAAGCTTGTTACCTAAGTTGATAAATACAAAGGGCGAGCACTTCGCAAGGACAACAAGAAAGGATAATGGGAGATAGTCAGCTGAAACTAGTATCTATGGGAAGTTGTGATCAAGAAGAATTCGAGAGAGAGAGAAACTTCTATAGCCATGGTGGGAATAACAAAATTCAAAGACTTGATCAGCCATAAGAAAATTCTGGAGGTCAGAGGAAAAACTATCATAGAGGACAGCGAAATCACAGGATAATATGGGAAGAAATCAAGATGCCGCCACTGAATGCTAGTGTGGAGAAAATATGGGAAGCTATAATCTTGATGGAAAACATACCCCCGCCATGGAACATGGGAAGTGAACCACCTCCGACCGACAGAAGTCATGAATTTTGTTCTTATCACCAATTTCATGGACACTCAACAAATGATTGCAAAAATATAAAAGGAATCATCATCAGAATGATAGGCCGAGGGAAACTAAATCATTTTCTAAAAAACCAATCTCAGTCTCAACCATTACCACCACCGCGTAAATTGCAGAGTAAATACAACAAAAGGAGGAGAAACATTTGTAATAGAAGTTGGAGCAAAGGCAAAGAATTTGTTTGTAACTCTATCGTACATTCGTACAAGACAATTGAAGATTTTCATGATAACACTCTCGGCAGGTTTTCGCGAGAGATGCCGATAATAGAGAAATACTCCCTCCGTCCCTAATATATAGAGGCGGAGAAGGTGAAATCTCTTCATTTAAGAAATTCTTTGGTTTTCATAAATTTTCATGTTTTTTCTTGTTTTTACCCTTTGTCTTATTCTCACTACAATTTCCCATACAACATAAATAAGGGCATATATGTCAAAAGTCTTCTTGAAATTAGAATTCCGCCTATTTAGTGGGACTAAAAAAATCCAATATTCCGCCTATATAATAGGGACGGAGGGAGTAATGAACATTGCGAAGACATCGCCGCTGAAGGAATGGCAAAAGCAGATTATTTCTTTTACCGCAGAAGAAGTACCTGAGGATGGAGAGATGCATGACAACCCATTAGTGGTAATATTGGAGATTAACCCAAAACCTAGTGATGATGAAGATGATGAAGCTGAAAATTCACGGGCAATCAATAGAATTTTGATCGATACTGGAAGTTCTGTGAATATCCTTTTTTATCATACTTATAAAACTATGGGAGGGAAAGATGAAGATCTATTACCTTCAACTTACAAAATTTATGGTTTTAATAGAACTGCAAATAATCCTTAGGAGAAGTTCATATGCGAATTCCATTGAAAGGACTGTCCTCTGAAATTTTATTCTGCGTAGTTGATGTAGAATCACCCTACAACGCATTGATTGGACGACCTTGGTTACATGAGATTTTAGGTGTGGCATCGACTTTCCATCTATGTATCAAGTTCCCTCATCCCAGTGGTATTGGCATCATAAAAGGAGATTGGATAGAAGGAAATAAGTGTTATGAAATTGATATAGAATCTTGCGAAGAAAGAGCTGCGAAGAAGAATAATTGGAAACACAACATCAAAGAAAAACAAAAGAGTGAAAGATTGATGGTAGATGCAATAGAACAGAGAGAAGAAGAAACACTGCGAAGCCAAGGCATATCGAAGATAAGAAGCAGCGAAAATCTCGCAACAGACAAGAAAATGACAGAAAAATTCAAAAATGCAGAGGCAGAAAGTAACAGAAATAAGAGACTTAAAGAATGAATGTACTTGTTGACTGCCAAAGTAAAATCGGGAGGAGAAAGAAAAATGTATGGTTGATTTGTTCTAAAAAAAATAAAAAATAAATAAAAAATAAATAAAAATTATGAATAACAAAGATGAGATTGCGAAAGAGCTGATATGCAGAAGAAGCAAATATACTTTATGAATGATAAAGATGAGATTGTGAAATTGCAAAAGAGCTGATATGCAGAAAAAGAAACAAAACAATCGAAAGGGGCGAACACGCTATGGCGTACACCTAGTTCGCGAAATCAAAATTTCGCAAGAGGCAAATGTAAGACCTAAAGTGCGTCATAAAAGGGGGTACTGTTGACATGGCTCAGAGAAAAGGTTACACCGCCCCGGAACCCGAGTCATGGAGAATTGGGGTCAATAAAGCCCATCCAGGAGAGGTACCTCGGATTTTCAACCTAAGCTTATGACTTAGGTTGGACGATTGAGGGTATCTTCTAAGGAGTCAACATCTGATCAAGGCGCCGAGGTGCTTGGTTGAGCCAAGAGTGCTTGGGGCATTTGAAGTGTCTCGGCCATTCTTGCAAGTCTTGACGTATCTTGCACTTGGCCCGAAGAAACTCCACTTAGGGTGCAGTCTTGTAACCATAAGCCCTATAGGCAAAAGGGATAAGAGGTGCGAAAACAACTGGTTGTTGTTAAGATCGGATGGGAGGAGCCAACCTTGTATGGTAGAGGTACGCCTCCTTGAAGGGGCAACCAGGGGAAGATAAGGGAGGCACCCTCCATTAGGGAGCTGATAAGTGTCTTAAGACGCAAATGTCATGAGGCTTTATTTTCGCAAGAAAATTTAGGCTTGTCATATTTGTGCGACAATCCTGAAGAGGCAATAATACAAAAGAAAAAGATAAGACGAGATCAATGTGTCAGTACATGAAAGTGCAAGGACGTCCTGCGGATTTCGTCGCAAGACGGCAATGTCATGGGGATTTATGTTATAAAGAATATTTAGGCATGTCATATTGTCGCATGAAAAATATCCTGCAGAGGAAACAATACTAGAGAAATGGTAAGACAAAATCAATGGGTCATTACATGAAAGTGTAAAGACGTCCTGTATTTTGTCGCAATGACAAGAGGTGGCACAATAAGACCTTTAACTAGGAAGGCAAAATAAGACCACATAAGAGAAAAAGAAAAATTAAAATCTTAGAAGTAACCAAGAAATATCTACTCGCGAAAATTCAGCAGAAACAATTGCGAGATTGAGGCATGAATACATATCGCTATCAAAAGTAACTTGCTTAATCTTTCATTTGAATGCAAATAACGAGAGGCAAGTATGGGAATGTATAGAATAAGAACATGTTATTTGTCTTCATATGATAGATTTACGCACTCATAAAATGAAAAGTTGATAATATATTGATTAATTATATTGCAAAAAGAGTTGCTTTTTTAACATGTGCAGAAAGGAACAACAAAGGTAGAACTTGTATTTGAAGATTCAAGAAATTAACGACAAAAGATTACAAAGATAAGGAGATTAAAAGAATGAATGTACGAGATATTACAAAAGTAGAAAGAAAGAAATGGAATTATTTGTTGTTTGATTCATCTTCTTCATCATCTTCATCAGATCCTTCTACTTCTTCATCTCCATCGATTCCTCTTCTTTACTAGCATCGCTGTTAGAGATATCCGAGAGAAGTCATATTCTTGCGGAATTCTTCCGGGAGGCAAGGATATACTGAGAATGAGGATATTGTTATCGTCATGAGACTATCTTAATAGTCGATTGCGAAAAAGAGTAGCATCATTCTTAAAATTCACCTTGATAATCTTTAGTTGCCTCTTGAGTCTTGAATATTTATCATCCCAGAAGAAAGATTCTTTGCGAGCTGCTCCTTCTCAGACTCAAGTTCTCTAATCCTCTTGAGAAATCTCTCTTGACTCCTGCGAAAATGTGACAATAAATCAGCAACTAAATGACAATTTTATGAAAGACAAACAGTTAGATAAAGAAGAACAATTAACAACCTTCTGTCATAAAGCATATACCTAACCAAGGCCGTATGCTCACTTGAAGACTAACGTTAACACCTAAATTATTTACGGCGTCATCTAGAACTTTTCGCAGCCCAAGCAAATTCATCGTCATTATTTATGAGAAGAAGGGAGCGAATTTGATTCTCAGTTTCGCTAAGTATAGCATTTTTGCGGTTAGATTCATCTCATTCAATTTGAACCTCAAGAAGAGTCTTTTGGAATTTCGCTAATGCTTGAGCACCTTGTCTAGCGATGCGATCTTTATCATCTATGAGATCACTGATTTTGATTCTCAAAGTATTAATTTTCTCTTTAGAATTAAGATAGAGACACTTAAATTGGTTGGCTAAGCCCAATTTGGATCTATGGTCAATTTCTAAGAGGAGAAATTTGGATTGAAGTTCATTTAGAGAAAGAGATTTAATCTTGTCATTTGAAAAACTAGTTAAAGAATTGTTGAGGTGTTCAAGAAGGGTATTATTATCCATAGGGTCGGGGAATGAGTGAAGGGGAATAGCTTCATCGAGAAAGGTTATAGACGTCTGCGAAAATGGTAAATCGAGATGAGGGAAGATAATGAGAAAAACAAAACGAATGAAAAGAGAAAAGTCTCATACCATAAAGTTGATGGTTGGCACTTTGAAGACTAGATATCTTGTTCTTCCGAGTAGAAGAATCGACTTCTAATTGCTTAGTCTTCTCGCGAAGAGTAGCAAACTTCAACTTTGAGTTCTTCATTTCTCTTGCGAAGTTGAAAATTCTTTTCGAAAATACCACGCCTTTTCTCAAGATACGAGGCAACAATGAAGGAAGCTCTCCCGGTCTGCGAAGGAAAATGAAGAAATTATCAAGATGTAACTTAAAATCAAAATTATGAAGAAGTAGGGAACGAAGACATACCAAGACACCAAGCGAATTTAAAAAAGTTGGGAGTCACCGATCCTGGAGACTCCATGAAGAGAATCATCACCATCCAAAGTAAAGGAGCATCGCATATACTCGCAAGAGCTTTGCATGTACTGGAAAGACGATCATCCCAATCCCTTGCATGGAATCAGAGAAGATGCTAGACAATTGTGCCATAGAAGATTCAGATGGAAAATCTTCCCTTGCGAGAGGAATACCAACATCATCATTATCTTCATCATCAGAGATTTCGCTGGACTGAAGATTTGAAGGAGAGGGAGAATGAATCTTTCGTTTCTTTGAAGGTGGGGCAGTGGACTTCTCCTTGCGAAGAGGACCTTTACCCTTATTTTTAGTCTTCGCAACCTTAGAACTCTCTTCTTCTTCAACAACCTCAACGCCAACCTTCGCACACGAATGAAGATAAGAAACAGAGGCAACAATATTGTTAAAAATAATAAAAGAAAGTATTTCTTACTTCATCCGTGATCGAACGGAGCGCCGCTAGGTACTTGCCTTAGTGATCCTCTTGTAGCTTCTTCTTAGCTTGGTAATCTGAAAATTTCGCAAGATTAATAGGTATAAAAAGGAGTGAAGATTATAAGGCGAGCGAAATTTAAGAAATATACCTCTTTCGCTTTTCGGGCCAATTAAATACCCAAGGTTGATAATTGGCGAGGTTTAGAAGCACATTTGAACACGAAATATAAGGTCCTTTCAAAACTAGAAGTAAAGACGCACCATCTCTGTCGTCTTTAGAGTGACGAGGAATATTGTTCTTGCCGAGAATGCCCAGTCGATGTCTTGCATAAGTATTTTATCGCTGGAACCATTTTCTTTCCTCTTCAAACGAGCACCCCAGCGAGTTTTATCAATCTTCATATTTATTACTTCATAGTTTTCGAAGAAGCTCTCTACTATATATTTTTCGGCGAATATCTCTAAGTCCTCAAATTCAGGATCTCTGACTTCTTTTGGGTAAAGAGATCCTTTACCAGCACCCCAGTTGGCAAACTCAAGCATTAAGCGGATACAATCCCCACTCAATTGGTAGATGGCTCGCGAGAATTTCGCATGAGCAAGAATTTCATAAAATAAGGGAATATCAGGATCATAGAGAGGAATGGGAAGGCCGAGCGAGAATCGACCTAGCGAAAATTATGATTTCCTTATCATCAATGATGATCGTAAAACGTTTGCGAGATAGAATGGATTTAGATTAGATTGGGAATGGTGGTTAATATGAAACCCTTCTCTTCGAAATCTTTCTGAACTCTTTCCCGAGAAGTTTCATATTTACGACCAACTTGAGGCATTTTCAGAGTATGGGAATGAAGAGAAAATTGAAGATCAAAAGAAGTAGAAAGAAGAAGATTTACAGCAGCAGAAGTGGAAGTTACGGAGAGATGTTGAAGATGAGTTGCAGAGAAAATAAGAAGGAGAGTAAAAAAGAAGAAGAAAGGAATAAGAAAAATATATATAGAGAGAAGGATTCTCGAAAAGGTAAACACATTTAATGCGAAGAGTAGACATGAACGGTTGAGAAATAACGGTTGAAAAAGACGTGTCAAGAAATGGATGGAAGAAGAGATACGTGTAAAAAATTCTGCGTAAAAGTACAGAATCATGTCAATACAGAAAAATATGAAAAGATGAACAGCTGCGACATTTTGAAAGTACTGGTTCTCATGACATTCTCTCCTTCGCAGAGAAGACACGAGAAGAGGCAAGATGTAGGATCAGAATATCGCAACACCAATATCCTTGCGAAGTCGTTAAAAAGCACACTGCGAAGATATCGCAGATTGATGATAAGAATGACGTAACGGATGACGACAGCCTGAACACAAGAAAGATGTGAAGATCTAGCGAGATTTAAGAGTGTTGCGAGATTTAACATTTGAATACTTGCGAGAGTGTCGCAAGCCGTATCCGAAAATAAAGGACAACTTAGCTGTCATCCACTATGTAATGTCCTATATAAAGAGACGAATAGGCTTAAGAAAGGGGGAGAGATCTTTTTAGAGTGGAGAGAAAGTTTTGAGGAGAGATAAAGTCTAGAGTAACAATTATATTCTTGATTTCATTTCCTTCTTGTAAAATTTCTAACTCAATTAATAAAAAGGTTGATTGTTGATCTTAAAGATGTGTCGAATATTATGAATTCTTGTGAGGATGTATTGTAGGATTTCGTGCAACTACGGTGGTGTTCAATCGGACGAGGTCCCGGGTTTTTCCGTTATTGTGGTTCCTCGTTAACAAATTCTCGGTGTCTAGTGTTTATCCTTATAATTGGATTTGCACAGGTTTGTACGTATTCAATCTAAGATATGTCCGCTTAATTGTAATCGACTACGAGACTAGTTTCTTATAGAATTCGTATCTTGAAATATATATAACAATTTTAATCACTTGCGTAATTCGATTGAATTATTTGAATACGACTAGATTGATCTTAAATATTGATTTTTGAGATCGTCCAAGTACTCTGCTTAACTATCAGGTTCACGGACCTTGTGTCTATATACATCTTGTTTGAGTAGAGGTTGAGATATTAAATCTATATACATACTTTCAAGGATCATTAAGTTGGTCTACTTGTAATTATGTTAAGTATTGTCTATACAGGTTTTCGAACGAAAAAGTTAGGTTTATTTGGTATCCCCTATGTTTTCATTTATAACATAAGTAGCAATAACCTCTATTTGATTATGGATGAATTCAATGTTCTGAACGAGAAACTTTGTTAGACATACAAGTTTATTCAGAGTGTTAATCATCTTATTGTTTGTTTTCACTATATCTAATATTTATGATTGATTTCTAGATTGTTCAAGTGTAATTAATCTATCATCATTATATTGCTAGTATAGAGTTGTGAGATAAGTGTAATAGTTAAACAATGCAAGTAGAAATCGTGAGACGTTGCAGAGGGATTATGTGGAGCAATTGCAAGTGAATACAACATCAAAAAGTGGACCTTGATCTAAGAGTTTAACAACTGGGATCAACCTAAATTCACAAACCTTAAAGTGTTCGATTGGATTACACCTTGAGTGATCTACCACTTGGTGGTTCAAACGAATAAAATCTGGTAGGCGAGAACTTCCGTATCCAGTGATAAAAGGAGTTTCAGGGATAACACTGATCTAGCTGTTATTTTATGGTTGGTGATATATGATTCTAATGAAAGTTAAACAAGTATGTTAATTGAGTTATTTTTTGGTAGCGGCGAAGGATGCCCTAATCATCTCTTTCTTCTTATTGCTTTAATCAATCAAACCAATCCCCCCTTTTTAATATTTATTCTATTTTAGTATGGTAATCCAAATAACCTATCAATTACACAAATTTCTGTGGGAACGATCTTACTACCGCAATATTACTAGTTAATTAATATGAAATATATTAATTAATTTATTGTGCCTATGATAGCCCATCAGTAATCCGATTTCCATACTTGTCTTTATATTTTGTTAGAAATAATCTACCCCCTCATCTTGAGAATGAGGCATTTTCCACAATAAATTTATAAGTAAAGCTTTATTCATGTCTTCCAACCTTCTGATACCAAGACCACCTTCCTCCATTTAAGTGCAAACCTTATCTCATTTCTCATTTAAGAGTGATACTTCTTATTTTTGGTATTTCATGACCATAATACATTCCTAATAATTATTTCACAAGCATAAATAACTTTCTTGGACCATTTATAAACGGATATGTTATATACAGGAATATGATAGGTGTAGAATACACCGTATTTATTATCTAGTATTTATGCTTTCTTTGCGAGTTTTCTTGTAAATTATGTATCTTATGTTTGGTTTTGAGTTATTAGGTGCAATGGAGTCATTTGGAGCGAAAAAGAAGTGGAAATAGCTACAAAAGTGAAGTCACAAGTGGAGAAAGGCCAAAGACCAATTGGAACTCGTTCAAATGCAAGATTTCTACTTTCATTGTGTAGAGGACGAGAAGAGGAAGACAATGGCGAAAGAAGAGAAGTCATTCGGAGTTCGTATGAAGAAGTTATGAGCAAAACAAGAACTTGGAAGACTAAGGGCTAAATGGTCATTTCATAGAGAAGTGCTATTGTCACCCCCGCTGTACGTTATGGGGTAGTCATTCTGTTAAGGGGCTGCTAACAAGGATGGCCCTTATCATGGACTAAGGGTTGGATGAATCCAATTATTACAATCCAAATTCAGAGGAAAATCAATTCTTTTATCATTCATCTCTCTTTCTCATTGGTGTGTTGTGCGACTTGTTAGAGGAAATGGAGGCAACTGTGGATCGACTTAGGTATTCTTTGATTGAAGCGAAGAAAAGAATCAAGAGGCTGATTGAATCCGAAATGAATCGAGCATTGAGCAGTCAAGGAATTTGAGGCAGCAGAGGTGCAACGGTGTTAGTTTGGGCAAGACAGATCCGGTGATTGAGCTGCAACAGATGAAGAATTAGGGCGAGTATTCAAATGGGTTTATCAAGGTGGTGGTAGTGAATCTCTTCGCCGTGAAATTAGGGTTTGATTCAGAGAAGAACTCGAATTGAAGCCGTTGTTGTTCTTGAAGGTTCGATTTGAGAGATTGATGGAGGTTCTGAGTTTACAATAGCTAAGAAAAAGGGGGTCTGAGATATGGGTCTGTGTTGTTTAAGTCATTGCCATGAAATGGGTTATGTTGAGATCCAAGATTCAAGTGAGTATGAAGAGGGGGTTGCCATCGACTGAGTGGAATTTGAAGACGTGAGAATCGATTTGCATTGAATCGAGAGACATCGTTTGGTGATGGGATGCGATGCTAATCAAAGATAGGGATGTATGTTGTTGGCTTGCGGCGATGAGTAATGGGAAGGTGGTCGAATGGCTTGAGGCGGTGTCGAATCGGTGCAGTTGCACATCATGGAAGAGATGAGCATATGGGCGAGCTGAAATATGGGTCCGAGATGAATGGATGGAGGAGGTTTCGGTGGTGTTGATTTGCTTGTGAACTACAATTGTAGGTCATGGTCCGAGTGAGGTTTAACCGCGGTGCGGAGTGGTTCTGAGCTGATTTCGTAAGCCTAGGTTGAAATGGCGGTTCGATTGGAGTTGAGGGTGGTGCAAGGCTGGTGAGTGATTGTTGCAGTCGATTGAGAAGAGCTCAGATATAACAGGGAGTGGTGCTGCAATGAAGCCGAAGTTGGTACAAAGCCAAATGGAAGGCTGTATTGCAGGTGGTTTGGTAATGAATGTTAGGTTGATTTGATATTGCAGGTTTGAAGTTGGATGTCCCAGGCTTGCCATTAGTTAGCTATGAATCTGTGTGTCGTGTGTGAAGAATGAGAGCATGTTTTGGAAGTTAAGGCTTTGAAGTTGTTTGATTTGGGTGTAGCCATTATGGGCTGGATTGAGTAGAGCATTGCGGGTTGCGGAGTCGGTGATGCGTGTTGAGCTACTGGAGCTTCAGGGTTTGATGGCAGGCTGCAGATAAGAAGGATGAACTGGAAGGGGGTCGGAATGAGTTGGAAGTATTCTTTGGCATTGAATCACGGTGGCATGGTTAAGATGGCTGCACAGGTTGGCTTTGAGATACGAGGTGGCTCAAATGGCCTTGTTGTTGCAAAGTGTTGGGTTTGTAAATGAGCCGGGGACTCGGGATTTGAGGCAATAGTGAGGCATTGCGGGTTACTCCGTATTGGAATTAGCACAACTGGATGATTGAATTAGGGTGGTTGTGGCTTGGAGATGGCATACGAGGTGTGTGTGGTCTTGGGATGGACCTAGTAATGATTTGAGTTGAAGTTTGGTGGTCTTTGGGGAACTATGAGTTGGAGGAGGATTGTGAAGGCAAGAATGGGTTAATGTTGGATTGCGATTGCGAGAATTTAGGAGGTGCGGGGCCATCATGGGTACATCTTTGAGATGGTGATGCCAATGATTGTGCTACCGATTGTCCAAGTGCAACTAGCGAGCCAAGTTTACTCGGTCTGATTTCTTTGAGTTAGACTTCGACTCAACCGAATAGCCACGATTCACATAACTCGGTCCGGCCGAGTTGACCCGATCCAACCCGAGTTGACCGTTTCGACCCGTTGGACCGGTGGTTTGGTTTGACTTTGCTTCGGTCACCCGAGACATTTTCCGGCGACTTTTCCGGCCATAATCCCATTTTCCGGCGAGCGTTTTTGGGACAAAATTTCTACACGGTTTCTCTCCATGGTGGTAAAAGGGTGAATTTCCAACTAATGGACTTTGAAGACAAAACCTAATTTTGGAAGGAGTGGAGCTATAAAAGAGAGGACTTTTATCTAATTGAGGATATCTTTTCTAATTCTTTTTCCTCTACTTTATTCTAGGGTTTTAGAACCATGAAGTATTTTCTCTTTCTTCTTGTGATGAACTCCTTGAATATGAGTACCTAATTATCTATTGGTTATGGAATAGTTGGATTTCACAAAGCATGATTCTTTGATTCAATATATTAGTTTTGTCTCATATCTATCGTTTGCAATTCTCTGAAAATATTGTTTTATGATTGATTGATTGTTTTGTCAAGTTGCAAATTGGTAGAACTTCTAATCACATCTATTGCTAGTTTAGGGTTTATTATACGCAAAAGTGATATTCCTTGGATACAAGTAGCATAATATGATTATAGTTTGTAGTGATATATTCTTATGATCATATGTGAGTCGTAACCTTTGTTAAATCGGATTAGTGCGCTTTCCACGTTCGATTGCTTTGATTGGCCTGATTTCATAGAACCTAATGCATCTAGGGAATTAAACTTGATTAGTGCTTTTACACGTTAGGTTGTTCCTTTAGGTAGAATTCATATTCGCATCTTTTAATGTGTTTGTTGATGAAAAGAGGAGATTTGCGGGATATTCTTGCGATCAAGGTATTCTAGGGTCTTTGATAAAAGTTGAGATTAAATATCAATTCTAGTTATTGTGAAAAGCATGTTAGTGAATGAAAACGAAATCCTTAACCAATATCTCTTCTATCTTATTTGTTTACTTTTTTTTATTTGCTTTTTGTTTATTTTTATTTACACAATCGTAAATTCTTTCGGGTGTTTTATATAGGAAACCATAACAATTTGACAACCTAGACCTCTCTGTGGATCGATCCTTTCTTGCCCTTGCTATATTTATATTTTGAGTAGTAAGAAAGTGTAATTTATTTTTGACGCTTACGACAGCGATCAAATTTTAGCGCCGTTGTGGGAGGCACGGTTGTCAATTGTTTTGGTTTCTTATTTTTTTGTATTTAGTTTTTGTTTTATTTTTCTTATTTTCTCGGGTTTTAACCGGTTTGAGAATTATTTCAGTCTTAATTTCTATGGAAGGAGCATATTGGAACAATGGATACGGTTTTCAACAACCTCAACAATATGATAACTACCAATTCCATGGGTATAATCAAAACCAATTCATTGGTTATGACCAATATTCCATGGAACCTTGTGGTTTTCCTCAACAACCTTATGGCGGGTATGTGTGAACAACAACAAGGATGGGAGGATTCTTATGCTCGTGAACAAAGGTCTCTAATTTTATAGATAAAGTTTCCAACTTTTTTACAAGAGGAATTTCAAAAAGCTAAAGAGACTACAAACGAGCAACTCCAAGAACTTCGTGAAGGTATGACTATTTTGCGAAGAGGCATTGATCAATACAAGGAAGATATGGATAATTCTAATGTGCATATGGTTTGTGATGAATATTTGATTGATGCTAATGTTGAAAAAGGCGAACCCTTGGACACTTTCGTGGATAATTGTGTAGTTAACTCAACTCTTGATCGTAATAATGATCATTCACCTATTCAAAGGATGAGTTAGAGATTAGCAACACTAAATTCAGCGAGGAACAATCTTATGTTGACTATGATAGTGATGGTGATTATGATACATTGCTTGAAACAACTCACGGTGACATCTCCGAGGAGTCTTTTTGGGATCAAGATGAAGACGAAGAGGAATATGTCGACACTTGTGTAGATTACTCGAGCATTGATCTTAATAATGATCAAGAGCCTATTCAAAGGGTGGAGCTTGAGGATGATGCATTTTCGAGTGTTCTAAAAAAGTTTCTTATAATAAAATTTGGATCCACAAAAGAGTATGTGCCTTACAACAAGGAGGAATATGTTGAGAATGGAACCGTTATGACCAATATTGTGGAAGACCCAATTGAGCTTGCAAATAATTGTAATGATGATGTTTATGTCGATACTTTGGTTACGAAACGGACGAAGAATGGTTGCAAGGTTTGATAGAGGACCATGATATAAAAGAGGTGAATAATTCACTTGAGTTTTTCAAAGATGAAGAGGATTCCGTAATACAAGAGATTGTGCAAGGTTTATCTAACCCTTTGCCTATTGTTTCTTCTCCTTTACCTCTTATTGGTTTGAATGTATGTGCTTGAGAATATTGTTGAATGACTTTGTTTCTCGTTTTCCGCCATTAGAGAAACTTGATTCTCATACTATGCAGGTTATGGAACCAGAAACTAGTGGAGGTACCCGACTTCTATATTCTTTATACACTTCCAAGTGTGGACAAGAATAAGTGTGGGGAAGCTTTTATCGGTTCATAGCTTCACTTTTGCTTTATATTACTAATATTTGTGTGAAGCTAGTGTTTCCAAAACAGGTTCTATGGAAGGATCCCCAACTTTTCAGATTATTGGTGTATGGGGAATGAATCTTACAAGAAGCTAAGTCGGGCCGTCGACTTTAAAACAAGCGCTAAGTGGGAGGCAACCCATCGGTTTTGTATCTCTTATCCTTTTGCTTTTTATTTTTGTTTCGTTTATTTATTTTTACTGTTTTCATATCATATTTGCATCCCTATGTTTAATTTCATTGAGTCCGTAATCTATCTTAGAAGAGAATTATGCCGAATACCTTTTCGTCAGAAAATTTCAGACTGCGCGTAGTTCATTCCAGAGACCATAACTGTCAGACCGTTTATCGAAACACTGTGAAATTTTGACACTGTGTAGAAAACACGTAGGTGAACAACTTTTGTGAAATGGAGTTTTCCAAATTCCTTACCAATTTGCACAGTTTTGCGTTTTATCTGCTGTTACGTCAGAATTCAGAACTTTTCGGTTTTACACATTGAGGACAATGTGAAGTTTAAGTGTGGGGAGCATTTATATGTTTGTATAGTTTGTTTTTGACACCATTAGTGGATGGAACCATTTTGAATGCAGGAGTTGAGGACCAATTAACTAAAAGGGAAGAATATAGCTCGAAATCACAAATTAACATGATAGTTGTTACCATATCTCGGAATATCACCATATCGCATTCTATTTTATTTTTCCATATTTATCTATTGTTCTCTAAGTGTTTTGGTGGGTCACTAAACATCGACGATGTTATTACTGCTAGGATGAAATAGAGTGGTTGAGTTACTAAAAAAAAAAAAAAAAAAATGAAAAATATAAGAAAAGAAAAAAAAAAATTGAAAAAGAAAAGAAAAAAAAGGACCGATCAATTAGACCAAAACGGAATAAAAAAGACACTTGGGAATAGCAGTATGTGTGAAACGTAGTCCCTGTCTCCGTCGCCTAAACAAGCGTGGAATGCAGGATCCAAGGCAACTATCATGTACTTGCTGACAAGAAGCATGCGCTTGGATCCAAAAGATCTAATCATGCCGTCTAAAAAAAAAAAAAAAAAAAAAAAAAAAAGAGAAATTGGATCAGTTTGATCCAATCATATAAAAAATAAATATTATTGTGTTGAATAAAGTCACTTTTGGTTCCCTTGTATATGCCAATTGATTTGATGTAGCATTCAAGACAAAGTAGCTCAATCCAATAGGATTAGGTTCATCTTAGCAGTGACCTTGGTATGAGATATGGGAAACATCGAACACTTGAGAATATTCGCCAACATCTACATCTTATCCATCTTCTTTATCTTTTCATTGTGATTGTGGTTTGTTAGTTTCCGAGTATTGTGGCTTGTTCGACTATCTAATTAGAGTTTATTTACTAATAATTGAATTGAATTTGCAAGGTACCTCCTCCTGTAGTCATTTTGGATTCATTCATTGATTTGTCACGAATAGACGGAGTTGGAAATATAGGTTTTGTAGGTAGACCTCTTGTAAACCTTCACGAGACTATAACTCGTCCACTAGGGACACCTAGGGGTTTAAAGGCTTGTTATTTATGCTAAAATTAACCGTAGCCTCGACGTCACGGAGTTGTTGTATTTTATTGTTTTGTTTGATTTGCTCGAGGACTAGCAAAGTCTAAGTGTGGGGGAATTTGATAGGTGTAGAATACACCGTATTTATTATCTAGTATTTATGCTTTCTTTGCGAGTTTTCTTGTAAATTATGTATCTTATGTTTGGTTTTGAGTTATTAGGTGCAATGGAGTCATTTGGAGCGAAAAAGAAGTGGAAATAGCTACAAAAGTGAAGTCACAAGTGGAGAAAGGCCAAAGACCAATTGGAACTCGTTCAAATGCAAGATTTCTACTTTTCATTGTGTAGAGGACGAGAAGAGGAAGACAATGGCGAAAGAACTAGAGTCATTCGGAGTTCGTATGAAGAAGTTATGAGCAAAACAAGAACTTGGAAGACTAAGGGCTAAATGGTCATTTCATAGAGAAGTGCTATTGTCACCCCTTGCACAGACGTTATGGGGTAGTCATTCTGTTAAGGGGCTGCTAACAAGGATGGCCCTTATCATGGACTAAGGGTTGGATGAATCCAATTATTACAATCCAAATTCAGAGAAAATCAATTCTTTTATCATTCATCTCTCTTTCTCTGTTGGTGTGTGTGCGACTTGATGAGAGGGAAATGGAGGCAAGCGTGGATCGACTTGGGTGTTCTTGATTGAAGCGAAGAAAAGAATCAAGAGGCTGATTGAATCCGAAATGAATCGAGCATTGAGCAGTCAAGGAATTTCAGGGGCAGTGCAACGGTGTTAGATTTGGGCAAGACAAGATCTGGTGATTGGTATGCAAAGATGAAGAATTAGGGCGAGTATTCAAATGGGTTTGCTTCGGTTGGTGGTAGTGAATCTACTTTGTGAAATTAGGGTTTGATTCAACGAGAGAAGAACTGCGAATTGAAGTCGTTGTTGTTCTTGAAGGGTTCGATTTCAGAGATTGATGGAGGTTCTGAGTTTACAATAGCTAAGAAAAAGGGGGTCTGAGATATGGGTCTGTGTTGTTTAAGTCATTGCCATGAAATGGGTTATGTTGAGATCCAAGATTCAAGTGAGTATGAAGAGGGGGTTGCCATCGACTGAGTGGAATTTGAAGACGTGAGAATCGATTTGCCGCTGAATCGAGAGACATCGTTTGGTGATGGGATCTGATGCTAATCAAAGATAGGGATGTATGTTGTTGGCTTGCAGAGCTGATAGTAATGGGAAGGTGGTCGAATGGCTTGAGCGGTGTCGAATCAGTTAATCAGTGCACATCATGGAAGAGATGAGCATATGGAATCGAAGTGAAATATGGTCTCGAGATGAATGGATGGAGGAGGTTTGGTGGTGTTGATTTGCTTGTGAACTACAATTGTAGGTCATGGTGCAGTGAGGTTTAACCGCGGTGCGTAGTGGTTCTGAGGCTGATTAAAGCCAGGTTGAAATGGCGATTCCGATTGGAGTTGAGGGTGGTGCAAGCTGGTGAGTGATTGTTGCGATCGATTGAGAAGAGCTCGATATAACAGGGAGTGGTGCCGCAATGAAGCGAAGTTGGTACAAAGCCAAATGGAAGGTCAGATTGCAGGTGGTTTGGTAATGAATGTTAGGTTGATTTGATATTGCGGGTTTGAAGTTGGATGTCCCGGGCTTGCCATTAGTTAGCTATGAATCTGTGTCGTGTGTGAAGAATGAGAGCATGTTTTGGAAGTTAAGGCTTTGAGTTGAGCTGATTTGCAGTGTAGCCATTATGGCTGGATTGAGTAGAGCATTGCAGGTTGCAGGTCAGTGATGCCGTGTTGAGCTACTGGAGCTGAGGGTTTGATGGCAGCTGCAGATAAGAAGGATGAACTGGAAGGGGTCGGAATGAGTTGGAAGTATTGCTGGCATTGAATTGCAGGTGGCATGGCAAGAAGATGGCTGCACAGGCCAACTTTGAGATACTGATGGCTCAAATGGCCTTGTTGTTGCAATTTGGGTTTGTAAATGAGCCGGGGGACTTAGGATTTGAGGCAATAGTGAGGCATTGCGGGTTATCTGGTATTGGAATTAGCACAATTTGGATGATTGAATTAGGTGGTTGTGGCTTGGAGATGGCAATGCGGGTGTGTGTGGTCTTTGGGATGGACCTAGTAATGATTTGAGTTGAAGGCTGGTGGTCTTTGGGAACTATAGTTGGAGGAGGATTGTGAAGGCAAGAATGGGTTAATGTTGGATTGCGATTGCTGCGAGAATTTAGGAGGTGCGGGGCCATCATGGTTGTCTTTGAGATGGTGATGCACAATGATTGTGCTTCCGTTTGTCCAAGTGCAACCAGCTGAGGCCAAGTTTACTCGGGTCGATTTTTGAGTTAGACTCGACTCAACCGAATCAGTTACGATTCACATAACTTCGGTCGACCGAGTTGACCCGATCCAACCCGAGTTGACCGTTCGACCGTTGACGGTGGCCGGTTTGACTTTGCGGTCACGAGACATTTTCCATTGACTTTTCAGGCCAATTTAAACAATAATCGATTTTCGGCGGCGTTTTGGGACAAAATTTCTACACGGGTTTCTCTCCATGGTGGGCCGGGTGAATTTCCAACTAATGGACTTTGAAGACAAAACCTAATTTTGGAAGGAGTGGAGCTATAAAAGAGAGGACTTTTATCTAATTGAGGATATCTTTTCTAATTCTTTTTCCTCTACTTTATTCTAGGGTTTTAGAACCATGAAGTATTTTCTCTTTCTTCTTGTGATGAACTCCTTGAATATGAGTACCTAATTATCTATTGGTTATGGAATAGTTGGATTTCACAAAGCATGATTCTTTGTTCAATATATTAGTTTTGTCTCATATCTATCGTTTGCAATTCTTCGAAAAATATTGTTTTATGATTGATTGATTGTTTTGTCAAGTTGCAAATTGGTAGAACTTCTAATCACATCTATTGCTAGTTTAGGGTTTATTATACGCAAAAGTGATATTCCTTGGATACAAGTAGCATAATATGATTATAGTTTGTAGTGATATATTCTTATGATCACATGTGAGTCGTAACCTTTGTTAAATGGATTAGTGCGCTTTCACGTTCGATTGCTTTGATTGGCCTGATTTCATAGAACCTAATGCATCTAGGGAATTAAACTTGATTAGTGCTTTTACCACGATAGGTTGTTCCTTTAGGTAGAATTCATATTCGCATCTTTTAATGTGTTTGTTGATGAAAAGAGGAGATTTGCGGGATATTCTTGCGATCAAGGTATTCTAGGGTCTTTGATAAAAGTTGAGATTAAATATCAATTCTAGTTATTGTGAAAAGCATGTTAGTGAATGAAACGAAATCCTTAACCAATATCTCTTCTATCTTATTTGTTTACTTTTGTTTATTTGCTTTTTGTTTATTTTTATTTACACAATCGTAAATTCTTTGGTGTTTTATATAGGAAACCATAACAATTTGACAACCTAGACCTCTCTTGGGATCGATCCTTTCTTGCCCTTGCTATATTTATATTTTGAGTAGTAAGAAAGTGTAATTTATTTTTGACGCTTCTGACAAAATTGATTTAATACTACAAAGAACATATTTAACAAGAGTAAGTCTTGCCTGAAAATTTAGGAGTTTGCCAATCCAATAAACAAACCTTTTCAGTATATACTCCATAAAATGCCACACAAGTGAACAGACTTCACCTTACCCTGCATAACCTTAACACCTAAATACTTGTCAGGAAATGAAGAGAGATCCATTCGAAAGTAATCATCAATCCGTCTTTTTTCTTGACTCAAAAGTGACATTTACAAAGCAATTGCTTTTAGCAGCATTCACTACTTGTCATGCGGCAGCTTGATACTCAACCAATAAGCCTTTCAGATTTGTAATAATCTTCTTCCCTCCATTAGAAAACAAGAAAATATCATCAGCAAAGAGCAAGCATGAAGGATGCATACCACTTCTTATTACCATAGGCCGATTTTTTCTCTCCATCACCATCTTGTGAATATTTCTACTAAGAATGTCTTCCGCAATAACAAAAAGAACTGGAGATAGTGGATCTCCTTGTTTGAGACTTCTACCCACACCAAAGAATCCAATAGGACCACCTTTAACATGATATAAATTTTAGTAGTCTTGAGCAGCATCAATATCCAATTGCAGAATTTAACAGAAAACCCAAATTTTTAAATATCTATAAAGGAATTCCCAACTCATAGTATTATAAGCTTGGGAGATGTCCAATTTTATCCCCATATTTCCTCCTCTTTTGGTGACAGATAGCTCATTTACTAATTTAGAAGCAAGTAAAACTTGTTCATGAATGCATCTGTCATTAATGAAAGCACATTGTTGCTGAGAAACAATTTTGTGCATATAATTGCTGAGTCTTTTTGTGATTATCTTTGTGAAGATTTTAAAGAAAAAATTACTAAGACCAATTTGTCTCGATTTTTTTTTGAACATTTATCACATGTCATTTTAGGAATTAGGACAAGGAAATTAGAAAAATGAGTCCATCGAGTTTTATTCATTTTAGGAGCGTAATTCGCATTTTAGTCCATCGAGTTTTCTTTCCTTCAAAATACTTAAAACAAGTTTATTAGCTGAAAAAAATGAGTCATAACTAATGTAGTTATGGGTAAAAAATGCTGTCGCACTTACGTGCTTATCAATTAATCCCAACTTTCTCTCTTAATAAAGTATGATCGTTACTAGCAGTCATATCATATTGACTCTAACTGTGACTAAGTTGTTTAACAAAGAAATATCAGCGGGGTTATTATCGATTTTAAAGTCTCTTCCATAACCTTGTCCTCGACTTTTTTTTAAAGATTTTCCATCTTCGAATCTTTTTAGTCTTTTAACTTGTTCATAATGATGAAAATAGGATTACCCAACATCTCTTCATTCCAAGAATCAACCACCACTTGCAAGAAGGCAAGATGAGACAACCACACTTTATAGAATCGATAAGGAGTATCAAGAGCTCTAGGAATTGCACTATTTGACCCAATAAGTGGACCATAGTCAGATATACCCCTAGCTCCCGCATGGTAATTCCAACCACTGAAAGCTTCCGACCATTTCAGGTTATACATTGCTCTGTCCAAGTTACATAGAGTAATCTTATTACCAACTCTACAATTGCACCAAGAGAAAAAAAAACACTCTTTGGGGCATGAATAAGACCACAAATGAAATCATTAAAATCACCCACAATACTAGAAAGAGAACTTTTACCACATTTTTTTTCCTCAGCATAAATTATTGTATTATAATCACCCAGAATCAACCAAGGTTTTTCCATACTACTAATATTACACAAATCTTTCCACGACTCTCTTCTATTCGTTGTATACGAATTAGCATGAATAGTAATACATTGTTTAGAGACAACAATAACAGAGGGAGCTATGATATACCAATTCCAAAAAAGCCAAATGTCACCTTTAATACCATCCTCAGAGTTATGAATTATCTTATGATACATACTAGGAAGTCGATACCATGATTCCTTACTTTATTTTCGATTCTACAACCCAAACCGGAAAAGGGTTATTTGAATTCACTAAAGCTTTCAATTTGTCTTTGGCTTTTTATCTTTTCAGGCCTCTAATATTCCAAAAAATTACTTTCATTTGAAAGATGGGGGTGAGGGGTTGTGAGGAGGCATGGAGCTCCCCTTTTCAACTACATGTTTCAGAATTTCTCTACTAGCTTTCCTAGTAACAGGTACATAAATAGATTTTACCGTTTTTGTTGGAGATTTTTTCTTCGTAGCTCTACTAGTGCCAACAGTTTGCTAGATTCATTGTTTTTCAAAATAATCACAGGTTGAGAAATTAAACCAAATTTAAGTACTAACCTCCTTGATTTCACCATCTTCTGAACTAGAAAATTCACTATCATTATTTTGGAGTACCTCGAATTGATTCACAACAATGTTAGTTAGTTAATTCAGAAACTAAATGCAAGTGGAATGTAAAAAGGTGTGATTTGTATAGGAGATCAAATCGTAATCGGGGACGGAGCTAAGTGCAGCTTAGGGGTGGCCCCCGCCCCCTACTTGTTTTTAATTCATTAAAGATCCCTTGGTTTGTTTATTATTTGGAAGAAAAATCCCTTAGCCAGCCCTCCCTAAAATATATGTTTTGTAAATTAGCCCCCCTGAAAAAAAAAATCTGGCTCTGTCCCTGATCGTAATCGTTAGGATTAGTTAGGGCCGACTCTGCCGATTTTTAAAATGGGCAAAAGCATGGCCTCTAGACCAGAAACAACTTCTCGGACCAACCTTAGCGGCTGTTTGATGCTTGACCAAATGACCCCAATACGTAACCACGCTAAAACCCTTGTAACACCCAGACAGACCCTTAAAGTATCCCTTTATATTTCTCAAAGGCGGCGCCACTCACTCACTCACTCATTCACTCACATCTCGACAACAAAATCCATTTCTTCCCGAAACCCTAAAATCCCTTCTTCAAATTTTCATCTCCTTTTCTTCTTCTTCCGCCATTTGTACTCTGTAGATCAATCGTCACACTAACAGGGTTTGAAATGGGGAACTTTGATAAGCTCTCGGTAAACCTAATCTCAAACATCTTAACACGTTTACCATTTAATTAGTTCTTGACTGCAAATTAGTCTCCAAATCATGGAATAAAGTCATCGATCGTCAACAATTTTCTCAATCTCACCTGAATCGTTGCCTTAAGGATCTTGATTCTGCTCGTGGTTCTTACGGTGGTAAGTTTACTTTCCTCCTGGCGAATGACAATCCAATCTATGCATACAACCTGTTTCATTATCTAGGAATTTTATGATGATGAGAATTCTTCGAGGAGGAACAACTCTTTCATAAAAGTTACAAAGAATGAAACTAAACCCTGCTCCGTTTAAGTTTTACTCTCTTATTGGTTCTTACAATGGTTTAGTTTGTCTGGATGGATGCCATGATAATGACTAAACGTCAACTATGAACCCATTTATATATGTAATCCCATCACCGTGGAATGTGTGTTTCTACCGGAATTTGAGAGAACGGATGATCGTTGTGAACGATTAAGGTCCAGATTTGGTCATGTTTCTTCATCTAATGAGTACAAGGTTGTGAGAATGTATAACCATGGGGAAGAACCCGATTTTGTACATGTTGAGGTGTACACTTGGAAGTGGTAAGGGATGGAGGAACTTAGGGAAAAAATTCGACAAAGACACGGAGATGTTTATTAATAAACATGGCAAGCTTGTGAATGAATCTCTTTATTGAAGCTTAAAAATGGTGAAGTTGTGGCTTTTGATTTGGCTAATGAAGAATTTCGGAAATACCTACAAATTGTTCCCCTTTGGTTGGAAATTCTCACTTGGGGTTGTGGGGGGTTATTTATCGGTGACCACTACGATAAAGATATGAAAACTTCTGATATATTTCTCGAAGAAGAATGAAGATGGGTCATTGGGCTGGATTGAAGAGTTCAGTAGAAGAAACACGAATACACAAGAAATTGTCATAGATCCGCTTGTCCTCACGGGAATAGAGTACGGTTCTATGTCGCTCGAGACAAAGGTCCTAATTGGTCGTGACCTAAATTCTTGATCTTAAAAAGTGCTTGTGGATTTTGGTAAGGATAAAGCTATAGGTCAAGCAATCCCGCATATGAACACCTTGGTTTCATTGAAAGCATTAGGAGAAGAAAATACAAAAACAATGGAAACGGTTGATGTACCACTACCGAAGAGGTTAACTTTGAAAACCCATGGGAGGAAATGTTTTATCAAAAGCGTGTGCGAGGATGGGGCCGATAAGTTGTATGAATCGTGTAGGCAGCGAAGACGAAGGAATGTATCTGCCAGTGCCCACATTTAAGTTGGTAATTTTTGCGTGGGTCTTACATACAAGGTACTCTTTCATGTTTATCCTCTTTCTTTTGAGTTTCCAAATTAGAGAGTTGTAGCTATTTTCCTTGGCTATTTTTGCTTCTTTTTCTACCACTTTGCCTACTTGGATTAAAGTTTATCGTAATACATATTTTGTAGCTACTTTTCACTAGCAAGATGCTTTTTGTATGTTGTGGCTAGGTTGTAATTTGCATTACATGTCCCAAATCACCTAAAATGATAGTGTGCCTTAGCTCCGCTTTGCATGAATATAAAGATAAGGATTTATAAACTAGCATCGTTTCATTCTCTATAACAATTAACATGATTTATGCTTCTACACCTTATTAAGTACAACAAATCGAGCTAATTGTATGTCTTTTAATAATCTTTGCGCTTGATTTCCTTTCGAAGACAAGGCTCACTTATAGCTAGGCTCCTTGAACCATATTACCGGGAATTAGAAAATTATGTTTTCGTTGGCGCAAGGATTTGGCTTCTTTGTCCGAGAACACCTTGTATTAAGTGCGGCGATTTAAGCTACTTGTCCGTTTTATAGGCTGCGTTTGATTTCCTTCTCCAAGACAAGGCTCACTTATAGCTAGCCTCCTTGAACCATATAATTACCGGGAGTTAGAATATTATGTTTCATTGCCGGCAAGGATCTCGGCTTCTTTATGAGCGGATGAGTGCACGTATAAATGGTTGATACACCCACTTAACACACTTTGTATGGAAGCGTATGTCTATGCAAACCCTGTACTTAGGTTCTCTAATATTGCTATTTGCTAATACGGTAGAATTCTTGTTATTAGTCTTACCTATATATGCTTACGAACTTCTTGCTTTAGTTAAACATTTGCATCATCAACATTCTAGATTTAGTTGAATATTGTTTAGAGTACATCTTGAGCATCTTTCTTGAAAGCTAGTTCTCTCCATCGGCTATCAATTTTCTCTTTTCTTTCAAGGCCAAAGCACTGGAATATTTTGCTTCATCAGAATCGTTGCATCAGTTACTGCCCATTTTGACAACCAATTAGCACAATGCCATCCTCAATATCTAAGCGATTCACCACATTGAACTTTAGTGCAGATTGTTAGTATAGTTATCTGTTCTTTCTAAATCGATTCATGATTTATTTCAACAGAGTAGGATATGTACGATATATGTCTGGATCCCACCTGCATGGAGACTTGAATTTGGACATGGGATTACTTCCATTTGTTGTAGCTCCTCCCTTTTTTTGTCTCTCTAAGAAAGTTAATTGCTATCTTGTATTTGGTGATTTGCATCTTTGAAAGTTTTCGTAGCTCTTTATTCTTTGCATTTCTCTCTAAAATATGGAGGAGATTTTGTATGGATCCTCTAAGGCGTTGTTCTTTGAAATATAAGTTCCAAATGTAGCTTAAGGCCAAGCTAGTTTAAATCTTTCCCACTTGTGAGACTTGGATGTTTATTTATGATCTTGCAACAGAAATCGTACTCATGCTCACAGGCATCTTATTAATAGAGTAAGTTACTTTACGTTTTGTTATTTTTTGTTACTTTCTTGTGTTAGTTATATCAGGTCACTACTGCATCTGCAGATTGGTAAAATAAGAACTAGAGAGCCTAATTGAATTGCCCTTCGTGAATTTATGTAAACCATTATTTACAGTAAGTATTGCTAGCAATGTGTGGTAGCTAGTTGCAACAAGGAGTTTATGAACATTATGAGAAGATATCTAAGTAAAAGCTTTCGGCTAGCATCTTGGTGTTGTTTGTTGCCATGAGAAAGATATTATTGGAAAGGCTTTCATCTCGTAATGCCTCGCTTGCTGTGCTTATGTAATTTCAATCACATATTTTGAAACGGTTGGGAGATATTTTTGGCTTTCTTGCATCCAACATTTTGAAGAGGTGATGTCTGTGTAAAACAAGAAAAGTCCGTCTGCATGACCAACTGCCGCTTGTGCTACAATGAAGGGAACTATGGTTCCAAAGAACCAAGGTAATTTTTTAGGGTAGCAAGCTAAGTGTTAGAAGGTTTAAGGCTAGAAGTATGCAGTTGGTCTTTGAAGGTGGTTTACGAGGATGAAAGGAAAATGTGGAACCAAGTATACCGAACTTGTACAAATGACCAGTCTTATAAAAAAATAAAGCGGTCATCGGCATGTTCACGACAAGAGTATTATTCATGCCTTCATGAGAGGAGATTTACCTTGGATTTTCTGGTGGATGGAGTTTCATCATTTGTCGGTCTCTCCTTAGATTCAATTTTAGGATGACTTTAGAGAGACAAAATTTTCAAGAGTCTTGCTAGATACGAGGCTACTCTTGGCCGCAGTGTAGGTTTTGAGGCATTGGTGTATGTTGGGGTATTGAAATTTATCTTTGCATTGCACAGCTTCACGTGTGGATAAAATCCTATTTACGGGCATACAATAAACAGAAAATATATTTTTGGCAAATAAACAAGGACAAAAAACTGGCATTTTAGAGGCGACCCAAAAGAATTAGGCGACTTTTTTATTCCCAATCCATATACACCGTTAAGGGATGACCAAAACGCGGAGAATACGTTAATGCCCTTACATAATCGGAAGCTATTTTGTGCCCGATTATTATAAAGAAATCGGAAGCTTAGTAACGATATTATACTCCCGATTAATATCGATTTTGTGCCAAACGCGTATCTTGCTTCTATAACAATCGGAAGGAACAAGAACCTCACTAGACTACCGATTATAGTAGCTCCTAAATTCCCAAAATGGTGATTTCGTCAAGGAAGAAATTTGGGGCAACTTTATAATCGGAAGTCATATTAACTACCGATTATTTTAGTTCCCAAATTCGAAAAAATGACATTTCGGGAAAAACAAAATTTGGGGCAATAATGGTGGTAGGTTATAAGTAACCCCTCTCCCCTGATTTTGGGCTACTCAACAATCGTAGCTAATGAGGGTGGTATTACCTACCGATTAATAACCGTTTGGACAGATAAAACCAATGTCAACCTAAATTCATTTCATTTCATTTCTTTTCAACTTCAACTCCTCTTCTCTCCTCCGATTGCAGAGAGGAAAACTTTTCCCCTCGTTTCAACTCCTCCATACATCGTTAATCGTCGAATCGAATCATCGTCGATTATTCTCTATAAAGATGAAAGAAAGGGGAACGTAAGAAAGCTCGAACCAAAACGTAGTGCGCGGTGAGGATCCGAATATTGGATTGCATGCCCGTAATAAAGAGGTTTTAACTCACGAACCCGAAGAACACGAAGAAGATGAAGTCTACGATATAGGGCGTATCGATAGCCAAACTCTCGCAACTTGAAATGGCGCTGATTAGGTAAGATTATACCATTAATTTGGTTTATATTGCTTCAATTCGACGACTCCATGTTTTTTTTTTTTTAGGTGTTCGGTTATTAACCAAATTGGTAGGTTAGTTATTGTTTTAAACTTCCGATTGTGGTGAATTCTTCATTTCACAAGAACCTTTGTCATATTCGGGTGGTAAATATTTAGGTTGCCTAGATTGTAGAACGTTTTTCATTCTGAGACCCAAATCGATCATAATCGGAAGTTAATTGTGTTTTCCTACGAATATACTAGGAAAACAAGTATTAGAGACGCAATAACGGGTGATATCTTTTGAAATTTCCTTCCGATTGTTTAGGATGAACCACTTGAGTAATTTCTGACACAAAGTGATGCATATTCGATAGAAATTAGTTTTGTGAGGCTTCCATTGTTATGCATTGGAATTGGACTTTTTATGACTTTCGATTATTGGTATTCAAAGGGTTATGTTGAAATTTAGATTCCGATTATTGTGTGTAGATAAACATATTCGAACACCAAAAATTTTTTTCTTTTGTTTCCGATTATACGATTCCGGTAGCTTTAGGTGAACCGATATTTACGATTGAGTGTAATCGGAGGCAATTGGTTTACTCAACCAACCGAATATGTATATTCGGGAGCGTTGGTTTTACATTAACTTTCGATTATATAGTTTACTAACCTCGTTGTACTTTCTTTTTTGTTGTTTAGGATAGGCGAGGTAAAAAAATCAAAGATGCAATTGTCTCAGCTAGTGCAAGGAAGGAAAGGCGTCGAACGACGGCTAGTGCAAGGAGAGCTAGAACTGCTAAAGCGCTCAAGTGCTCAAGATGGAACTCAACAAGCAAGCCAAGAAGCTGTTCAACCTAGTGCCCCTCAATCAGAACCGGTTCAAGAAGGTGTTCAACCAAGTGCCTCTCAATCACAACCAATCCAAGAAGGTGTTCAACCAAGTGCTCCACTATCACAATCAGAAATTGAACTAGAAGCACCCGAAGAAGTAGGACAACCTAGTGGTGCTCAAGAAGAATGAGAAGCCGAAAAGAAAATCCTCCTCGAAAGAAAAGAAACACCTTGTCCCGGATGAACCGAAGGTGAAGAATATTCCAAAGGTGTAATCCTTGGGCTGCTTAGGGAGTTAGAGGAGAATTGTTATTTGGATATAAAGAATCCTGGGCTAGAGAAATATATGAAAGCGAGGTAATGATCGTATCCATTTTATTAACCTATTATGTTTTTCTTCGTAATACTTTTAAGGGTTATAGTTTTAGGTTATTCTAATTTTATTTTTAACTTGTCATGTGTTTAATAGTATCATTCCGATGCGGTTCGTTTACTCAAAGCGACATGCCGCACCAGCACAAAAATGCTAGATTGGCCTTTGAAGGATGAATGTGAAAGGTTCAAGACCATTATTGCAAGTCGGGGTTGGGCTGATCCTTGAGGAGAACTCAATGTTGGAACATGACCAGGTGGCTATATCGGCGTTTGTGGAGATACTTTATCTCTGAGACCGACACCTTCCATATGCCGTTTGGGGAGATGACGATAACCCCGAGATGATGTTGTGCAGATTCTTAAACTCCCGTCCATGGCAAAGGTGTTAGGGCTGAGTTCTCTGCAGCTGGAATGGAAGAAACTTTATGAACTGACTAAGAAGTGTTTGGGTTGGGATGAAGAAACATCAACAACTGAGTTCAACAAATGCATGAAGTATAGAACTAGACAGTTCAAGATGGGTACTCTGATGGATACGTTCAAAGGCACCAAGGAAAAAGAAGATAAAGGAACTTTAACCGATGAGCAAGTCAACCACGTGGCCACCGCATATCTCCTATGTGTATTGGGATGTGTCATTTTTCCCAATGCCAGTGGCAATCGGGTCGACGCCAAACTTTTACAACTTCGGATCCTCTCGATAAAGTGCATGAGTACTCTTGGGGCACGGCATGCCATGCGTGGTTGATGGAAGAGTTGAGAAAGGCGTCGAGGCTTGGAATTAGCCAAGTGGTAGGAACGTGGAGTCTACTACGGTGTATTGTTTATTAACTCTACATACTTTGGTTATTTTTTTTTATTTTTCTACCATTAAAGAATCAATTTCCAAATACTTGCAAAAATGACAATATAGACATGGATCTACGACCCTTCCCTATCTTGGGATTGGCCATTGAAAACCCGACGTGGGGCGAAAGGTGACCATAGAGGAACAAAGTACGTCTTCGATGACAACCATTCTAGGACGAAGGAGCAGCAGCTGATTAGTTTGAGGGAGATTTTGGACTCGCTGAAAGCCCGAGACGTATGCTTTGATCCATACAAAGAAGACCGAGCTGATGGACATATCGCGGGTCGGTCCGATTTGGCCATTTATTTTGGACCGTTGTGGCACCACGAGGATATGTGATGTATAATGCTTCAAGGGTGATGCGACAACACGGTTTTGTACAATGTATACCGAAGGAGCAAATCCATGGCAATTTCACGGACTGAGAACCGGCGAGTCTGATAAATATTCTATCACGGTGGTTTTGATAGGTGTAGAATACACCTAATTTACTATCTAGTAGTTTATGCTTTCTTTGCTATTTTTCTTGTAAATTATGTATTTTACGCTTGTTTTGAGTTTTATAGCTACTTTGGAGTCGCACGGAGGAAAAGAAGAAGAAATCACCCTATTTGAGCCAAAGGGCAAAAAGGTTATTTTACAGGCGATTGATATTTGGAGCCCAGTTGAGGTTAAGGGGCAACTCTTTTGGGAGGAATACTAGACACAGACCAGCAAATGTTAAGGGGCTGCTAAATGGTTAGCCCTTAGCAAGGTAACCAGATACTGAATAACCAACCTTACTCTTATACCCTAAAATCGACTCATCCCTCTCATTCGTAAATCTCACCTGAAATTAAGAAGAAGAAAAGAAATAAAGCCGGCTGCTCCGTTTGTCTGAGAGATCGAAGTAAGGACTAGAAACCGAGAGAGGAGATTGAATTTGAGAGAAAATCGATGATGGGTTTGTGGCTGGTTATCAAGAACAATGGGAATGACGATGGTGTTGAATTAGAAGGATGGATGTTGTTCAAATCTGAGATGTGGGTTTGCTGAGATCGAGAAATTGATGCTGTTGTGAGACCAGAAATTGGAAATGGAAGATGAAACAAAGGCGAGCTCGTGGTGAAGAAATCAGCTGGAGATTGGAAGAAATGGTGAGTGATTTGAGAGAATCTCAGGAGCTGGGTTTTGATATTGAGTTGATTGAGAAGCGTTTGTTGGTAAATTGAAGCAATTTGCAATTAGAGATGAAGGAGAAACATGTGTTGGTGGTCTTTGAGATGATGGTGGTCTCGAGTGTGGAACCGTTGCCTCCATGGTGAATCCGGTGGTCTCGAGTCGATTGAAGTTGCGGAGTGAACATGAGTTGCGGTGAAAAAGGAGTTTGTGATGCGAGATGGATGCGAGGTGGAGGTTACGGTGGTGGATTTGATTGAGTTCTTACGGGAATGAATGTAGTGAACATAGCCTTGGTGCTTGGCATTACAAGGATGGGGTTAGACTGGTATGAGATAGAGATTGTAAGGAAGGAGTGGTGTTGGTACACAAAGATGGCGGTGTGTTGCTATTGCAAATGGTGATGAGCGGCTTGGTGATTGTCAAGGAAGAAGCGAGTGTTAAAGGTTTTGCAGCTGGTCAGATGAACAGGTGGTTGGTGATGCAAGAAAAGAAGAAGGTTGATCTAGGAGAAGCTAGTGGTCTGCAAAGTAGTTGAGCTTGAAATACACATGGCACAGGGAGAGTTGAATCGGCATTAGCAAGGATGTTGCTGGTTGGCTAAGCAAGGAATGAAGTGGGTTTTGCGGCAAGAGTTGGTGGTGAACATTGGAGACTTTGCAGTCGGAGTGAACAAAGGCCGGGAAATGGCATTGCAGGTGGTTTGGTGGTGTTAGTGGCAATGGACTGTAGAGCTGCTGGTGCTGCAATGAATTATGGCCTGAGGTTGAGGATTGGAACTGTTGATTGTGACAGATTTTGAAGCTGCAATTCAGGTGGAGGACGCAATGGATTATGTATGAAATACAGGCTAAGAAGATGGAGATGCTAATGGTATGAAGCAAATGGTGATGTTGCCTGAAAAGGGGAATGAGCTGTTGGCAATGGCAAAGCTAGAACTGAGTTAAGCAAAGAACATCAGAAATTGGTAGAAGATGCTGTTGTGGCTCATCTGGGTGTCATGGCAGAATTGCGGATAGTTGTTGCTACTACAGGTCAAGTTGGGGGCAGCTTTGCAAAGAAAATGTTACAGTTACAGGGCAGGGAAGAGCTGTTGCTGCTGTGTGCTGTTATGAAGCAAAGTGGTGGTTGCAGAGTTGATTGATAGTGGAATTGGCAGTGGTGGCTGTAAACCAAGAGAACTGAGCTGTGGAATGGATTTGTTGTTGCAGCCAGTGATGGTGGAACTGAGGTTAAGATGAAGGAAGGTTTGGAAGAAATGGAATCATGGTATTTTTACCGGTGGGAGTTGTGATTGTGAAGGGCCATTATGGTTTGGGATGAAATAGTGATGCACCATCTTGGTGCAACATAGATTTTGGCTTGTGCAACTTTGGCCTAGTAACTGATCGGACCCAGTTAGGCGACTTGGTGGTGACTCATAGCCGACTCCTCATTTGCCTTGACCTTTGACTAACAGTTGACTGACGGTTGACCTGTTTGGACCGTTAGTCCTAACGGTAGACGACGGAATATTCGTCGAATATTCCCTTGACGGAGAAATTTCCGGGTGACCGTGACGGCGTTTTCGGCCAAATTCCGGCCACAATCCAGTTTCCGGCGAGCTAAAAATTCAGAATTTTCTATGGACTTCTCTCATGGGTGTGAAGACTTGGGCTAGGAATTGGATGGAGAATTGGACTCAAATTTGGAAAGAGAAGGTGGAAGAGTTGAGAAAAGCTTGGATTTGGAAATTGAATTGCAAAAGGAAAAGGGTTTATTCCTTGGAAGATTTGGAGAATATTGAAGCCTATAAATAGAGAAGTTTTCTACAACTTCTACACATCTTTCTCTACATCTTTTACACACCTCTCTACACACACAATTCTTTTCTTTTCTTATTCTTTGTGTGAACTCTTAACATGAGTAGTTAATTTTATTGATTGAGGATGAATTCCTAGTTCTTAACATATGATTTAAGTTTTTGTTTTTAATTCTATCTTGAAGTTTTTCACATGATTATCGTTTGTTTTTACTAATAGGAATGATCTTAAAGACATTCATGATTGATTGATAGATTGTTTAGAATGCATGCTAAATTGATTTGTTAATTTGATCTAAAGCTAGTGAAAGTTAGGAGATAAGTAATCGTTTCTTGACTCTTTACATAAGTAGCAAACACGAGACCTTGCGGAGGGATTAGTGGAGCAATTGTGTGTAGAAACAACGCTAGAAAGTGAACCAAGCGAACCGAGTTTAACTACTAGTACTAAACCTAAATTCATAAATCTTAATGCATTCTCGGGAATTACATCTTGTAAGCGGACCTCAAGGTGGTTCTTTTGAATAGAATCGATAACTAAGCGGACTGTTACTCGGTGAAATTAGGGATTTTGGTGATAGCTAAGCGTACTGCTATCCTACGGTTGGTGATAATCTGTGACTAATAACAAGTAGAAAAGAACATAACTTTAATCATTGTTTCGCAACGAAGAAGGATTCCTTGATCTCGTCTCTCTTATTGCTTTCAACTTTATCTTTTAATTGCTTTGTTTATTTTCTTTTGCTTTTTTACACCCCCTTTCATGACAAAGTTTACAACTAGAATCTCGTGCTCCTCGTGGGATCGACCTTGACTACCCTATATTACTTGTTAATTAGGTAGTAAAGTATTAATTAATTTGTTGTGGTTACGACACGCATCAGGTTTACAAGGGTACACCATCCTGTAAATTCCATTGGGATAGAAGGGCGCATTACTTGATCAACCAAGGAAGGGCAGCCAACCAAGGTTTTGAAAATGCTCCCAAATATATGGATTAGTACTGGAATGTTTCTCATATTCATGTAATCCGTGATCTTAAACCAAAGCCAGCTTCGTACAAGAGTATCCTCAAAGAAAAACCTACGGGTTTTCGTAGATTGATACGTATTGTTTTGTTAATTTAGTTTAATATTATGGGTCAAAATAGAGTAATAACCGTTTGATGGTATGATATGATTTAAAACATATGAGCGAGGTTCAAGCGTTTGTCCAAATGGTGCACTGATTGCATAAAAACCGGAGAAACTGTGCCACTTGAAGATAAAAAAACACCAAGAGTTGATTGATAATGTTGACAATGAAGATTATGCATCTCAGTTTGGGGAAAAAGGCAAGCAACCTACAAAGAAGGTGACCAAAAGAACTCGGGCGTCATCGAGCACTCAAGTTTATGAAACCAATGATGATGTTGGTCCAAGTCGTAGAGGTAGTAAAGCTCGCAAAGTCAAAGCAAATAGGAAAAACTAAACTCTCGGTATTTTGTTAACTTTATGGATAACTTTGTTTATGTCGGATTTAACTTTGTTTATGTCGGATTATGTCGTTTTTGTCGGATTATAAGTTGGTACGTTATGTTTATGGTTTGTGAATGGTTCGTTTTATGAATTATGAATGGTTTTATTGCTATCTTTATGCATTTAACGATGACTCGCAAGCGAATCGCATGCAAATATATGAAAGCTGTTGAATTTTATACAAACAATCGGAAGGTTACTTTATATACATAGCTCCCGATTCCAGGGATATTGCAATTTTATTGTCGAGAATGGAGCTATTTATATTATGTACCTACCGAAGCCGGGAATTTTGCAAAAAAACATCAGATTCGGAAGATTATGAATTTCGTTGCCTACCGATTATGCTTTGTGAACAAATAATTTTTGTTCTGTAACCAAACCACACCATATTCGGGAACTAATGTAACTTATTAAACTTCCCATTATTATCATCGATAGGGTTAGTTTAAATTATTACTACGATTATTCTATGTGAAGAAAATTTTGTTTTCTGTATCCAAACAACACCATAATTGGAAACTAACATGATTCTTTAGCCTCCAATTATGACACTCTAAAGTCCTTTGTGATTTGTAACCAAACAACACCATATTCGGTAACGAGGTGAACTTCTTAAACTTCCGATTATAGTATTCGGTAGGTTTATTTTATACGTTTCCTTCGATTATGACATAACATTCGGAAGTTAAATTAACTCATAAAGTTTCCTATTGTGGTAATCGGTTGCTTATTTAACCAAATAAACTACGGCGTATAAATAATCGGTAGGCTGTTATATTAATAATATTCCGATTGTAGCCATTACATAAAGACCTTAACGTTAGTATATATTGACTAACGTAATCGGTAGGTATTTAAGTTAGAATACCTACCGATTATGGTAGCTTTCAAAATTTGAATCCGGGGCCACTTATAATCGGTAGGGTTATAACTTTTATCATCTACCGATTATGGCAGATTTCAAAATTTCGCAAAAAAAGGATTTTAGCAAAAACTCATTTTCGGGCAACCTATAATCGGACGGTAAGAAGTAATAAACTCTACAGATTATGGTAGATTTCAAAATTCATCACATGAAGGATTTTAGAAAAAATTCATTTTGGGGCAACCTATAATCGGTAGGTTTTGGAACCAATTTGACGTCCGATTATGGCTACATCCAAATCACGAACAACATGGTTATGCCTGGCTCTGTACCCTCTAAACCTATGTATTTTGGCCTAGGTTGGATTTGGGGCTTCGTATAATCAGACGGTAAGAAGTAATAAACTCGACCGATTATGGTAGATTTCAAAATTCATCACATGAAGGATTTTAGAAAAAACTAAATTTGGGGCAACTGTATAATCGGTAGGTTGTGGAACCTATTTGGCTTACGATTATGGCTACATCCAAATCACGAACCACATGGTTATGCCTGTCTTTGTACACTCAAAACCTATGGAATTTGGCAAAGGGTTCGATCTGGGGATCCTTATAATCGGTAGGTTGTTAAGTTGTTAACTCTACCGATTATGGTATATTTCAAATTCCCTTACATGAAGGATTTTAGAAAAACTCATTTTGGGGCAACCCATAATCGGATGGTTTGGTAATATATTTAACTCCGGTTACGCTGCATCCAAAACACGAACCAAGTGGTTATGGATGGTATGTGTACACTCAAAACCTATGAAATATGGCAAAGGTTGGATCAGGGATCGTTATAATCGGTGGGTTATATAATTATATACCCTACCGATTATGGTAGATTTCAAAATTCATTACGTGAGGATTTTAGAAAAAACTCATTTTGGGGCAACTTATAATCGGTAGTGTATGTAACCTATTAGGCTTCCGATTATGGCTACATCCATGACTCAAGCCAAGTGGTTATGGTTGGCTCGCACCCTCAAAACCTATGGAATTTAGCCAAGGTTGAATATGGGGCTCCTTATAATCGTTAGTTTACAAGTTGGATAAGCTACCGATTATGAAAGGGATTATTAGACGAAGTATCTACACAATAATCGGTAGGTATAATTTCAATTTAACCTACCGATTCACCTTTAACCTACCGATTATGGTGTAGGCTCCCGATTATATAAGGGCATATTGGCCATTTCGAAAAATCAAAGATAAGGGGTAGCTTAGATTTACGTTTGGGTGACCTTTTTTGTCTTTTAGTGTCTCCCCTAATTCTTTTGGGGTCGCCCCTAAAAATGCCAGGCAAAAAAAGGGTCATTAGATAGTAATCATTAAAGCCCCTTCTCCATAAATTTTGCTTAATGTAAAAATGTCTTTATTCGTATTTTTTTTAATTTTAAATTTAACTTATTTTAAAAGTTTATTTTTTTTACTTCAATCTTTATTATTTTTTTCTTTTTATTTGCAATACACTAGATTCGGCTAACAATTTATTAGCCGAATTTCCGGGTATTCTTCATATTTGAAGAAAAATGGCTGATTCGTGATAGCTTGGTCAGTAGAATCTAGGTGTTCTAAAACATACATTTCGGCTGACAAGTTATCAATCGAACCTCATTCTCAGAGCTCTTTGCCGAACCTAAGTTAGAAGCGAATTGAAAAGAGAAAAATATGACAAACGAACTTAGTGTTGTTCTTCATAAAGTGAAGTTCGGCTATCAATCTCATGTTTAATTATCAGGCATCAGCCAAACTGTTCATTAACACCTTCAAAATGTAAAGAAAAAAAAAAAGAGCAGTTCGGATGATATTTCATTTCAATTATCTGTCGAACTTCATTTTATAACTACATAAAAGTTCGTTTTATGATTTAAACCTAATTTATCAATCAAACACAAGAAAATAAGACATGAGTTTGTGGGAAGTACAATCTATTTGTACATTTTAGCCTGCGATATACAGACGAGAGGGAAGGGAAGAAAAAAACAAAATTGAAAAATAATTAATAATTAAAAGAAATTATTAATTGAGGGTGACTAAGTAATTTACCTATCCTAAGATTCCCGTTATCAACCCATGCTAGTTAGTTTAATCCTTTTGTATGCTCAATTTTTTTCTTGTATGCCCTAAAACACGGTTGATTTCAGCAGCATATTAGTTGGAATTAAGCCTGAGGGTTGAAATGGTTCGTGTGTTGATTACGTTCAACCCAACCAAATATTCCCACCTTCCAAAAGGGCTTTCATGTACTTGCAAGGACCCAAAAGCTAGAGTATTAGTAGAGCCCAGTCCTTTTTAGAGGCTAACTCGGAATCAAACCATATCGGGCAATACTGGCCGATTTGAAATTCATTGGAAAAAAGATACTTCGTTTCTAAGAACTTCAAAGCATATCGGTAAAAAAAAACCGTACAAACCAGAGTTAGACAGAGAAATCCAATGAACCATGATATGGGCAAAGGGACGAGAATTGTGGCACCGCTTGGTTACCCTCTTGTAACGTCTCGACCTTAACCCCTCGAAAGATTTCTCCTTGGAACTATGAAAACATGCGTAGCAATTATCTATCTTAGATGCATAGAAATTATTGACGCTATGCTGTGTTTCAAATGTTAAGTCATGAAACAAAATTAGCATCATAGTTGCACATTTTAGATTCGATACATGATTCAAGCTAAAATGAAGATTTTGGGGTAAAGTTTGAACCACACTATAGATTTTGGATCAATGAAGGTTTTAGGTTCCCATTCAATTTTGGACCAAAAAGTGAATTTTAAGTCATACCAACGGGTTTTGGGTAAATTATTATGGTGCAATTTTACGTCCCGACATAAATAATGTGTTGCGGAGTAATTTTTTATGGCATATATATTCTTTGGATTATGAGACACTAGTATTCGGCACGTGCCTACGTGCAAACTTGATCCGAGCCCATCACCATCCTCCCGTAAAAGAGTGGATAGTATATAAAAAGGCTAATTCTCTTTTGACTATTATACCCTCACATTATTTATTCATCATTACCTTTATCGTCACATAATAGGGGTAAAATTGTCCAGATGAAATTTACAGCTTCATAACACTGTTCATGAACGATTGCCTAAGAGGTCTTCCCTTTACATAATAGAATATATGTTTTGAGTCACACTTGTATGGGTATATGTGCAAATTTTAGGTTATGAGGCTGGTTGAGTAAATTTTGGGTTAAAGTGACGGGCTCTTGGCGACAAGTATACAATCCAAATCTAGTCATGATGCAATTTTTAGATGGATGCACAAAATTATTAAATTTGGTGATAGATTCCGGTGATAGATTTTAAGTCATACCATACTAAAACTAAAAACCAGACCAAATACTAAAAATATTTGGGTTTGAGGGTGTTTCAACACGGGGATGGAGAGTAAAATTATAGTCGGGAGCATTTATAATCTCCGTGGGCGGTGATAGAAAATGATCCCCACGGGGTGGTGATAGAAAATGATCCCCATGGGGCGGGGCGGTGATATAAAATGATCCCCATGGGGGAACCTTTATACTACGCGCGTACATTCCTTCTACGCCTCACCACCAAACGTAATTATAAATTACGCCCCGCTTCAAACGCACTTTAAACTACCACGCCCTTTCAAACGCACTTTTAACTACCGCCCCACTATAATCAGTTTTAGTCGAGACTATCGACCAAATTTACTCCGGATCACGCTCTCTCTCCAACTAAATATGGTTATATTCCAGCCCACTGTGATTGAATTTTCGACCAAATATGGGTTTACTCCACTTTTTACTCGTCCATTGTGGACGCTCTAACAGAATTTAGTTACGATATATTGGATGATTAAATATTTTTTTGCTAATAAAATAAATTTTAGATCTTCGAGTAAATTTGGATCACAAGATAATTTTTGGATTAAAGTGCCATATTCAAAAGATTTACCAAAAATGTTACCAAAAATTTAAAGGGCGAGTTTAAGTTACCAAAAAATGTTAGATTTACAGGGGTTGGTCAATCGGGATTAGTAGATTCATCCAGAGACTTTTTATGCAAGAGATTTTGGGTGATTGTTCATGAGTTTAGATATTTGAGAGACTCTTTGAATGATTTTTAAGGAATTATAGTGATTCATTGAGGCAATAAAACATATATGAATTTCAGCTTACACACATGAGACAAATAATATGCTTACTTATTTTACAAAATGAATATTTCAATGAAAATGTATTAATCCATGCATGCCTAACATAAATCGTAACCATTTTGCTAATAAAATCAAAATGAGACGAACATAAGGGAGTTGAATCTCTAGTAAATTTATTAGATTTTGGAAGACAACAATGTTTTTTCTTCATTTTTTACGAATTTAATTATAGCTTATTTGGTTATTGTTTTTAATATGTTGATATTTAATCCATAAAGAAAAGAGAATGAACAAAGTCTCTCAAAATATCACCTACTTAGGAGAGACTTTTTTGAGCCATTTATGATATGTTTTGTAATAAAAGTCTCTACAAGTCTCTCAAAACCATAAATCATTGATTTCAAATTCCAAACCCAATAACAGAGAATTCTGAAGATTTTTAGAAAGTCACGATCCAATAACAGAGATTGTTTGAGATTTTGAAGAACTCTCCATTGACTAACAAGAGAGTTTGGAAGTCTCTAAAATTCTTTCAATATCTCCACAAATCTCGATTGACTAACACCTGTTATTATTATAGGGCTTTACCCTTGATTAGAGGGTGCCCACCAAGGAGGGGGTTTGGAAATAGTTTTAACCCGGCAATTGACACGCCTCGACTATTATTTCATAAGCTGCGTCAATGGCCCAAGCACAAAGATAATTTATAATGGAAGCATCAACTATATCTTATGGTACCTTTATTCATATCCATGGCTCTAGTCTTATAATGCATTTATCAGATTCCTTACATTTCTCTTCTCCCCATTGCAAAACAGAGATATATCATCCAAAGAAGATGTGTAAAGGATGTACCCCATTTTTGTTAATCATTGTTTACAATTTCCTTTCTTGAATCATTTTTGATAGTTTCCTACTCAATACATCCTCAGCTATCAGTATTACAAATAAAAGAGGTGATAGGAGTCTCACATCGAGGCCCCTACCAACTTGAAAATAACCCTGTGGTCCTCCATTAACGAAGATAAAAATTCTTTCTGATTGAAGTAATTAAGTATGTCGCCATTGAATTCCATTTTCAGGAAAAGCAAACTCACTAAAGACCTGAAATAGAAACTTCCGACTAGAGAATCATAAGCTTGAGTAATGTCTAATTTCAAACCGAAATTTCATCCTCTTCTTTTAATCTCTATCTTATATTATTTATCATTTTTGACGCTAGCGCAATTTTTCTTGAATATTTCTCCCTTTGATAAATACACCATGTTGTGGTGATACTAGTTTATCTATAATGCTTCCCAATCTTGTAGCAGAATTTTTAGTAAATACTTTGAAACTGAAATTCATGAGTCGTAATGGTCTAAATTGATAAGCTATTTTAGCATTATTTACCTTTAGAAATAACTTCAAGGTATTTGAGTTTAACCATTTTGGAATGAAACCTCTTTTCCAATAGAACTTGACTGCCTCTGTAAAGTCAATATCAATAATTTCCCATGTCTTTTTATAGATCCTAATTGCAAAGCCATCAAGTCCTGGTGTACTATCCTGATTCAACTCAAAAACATTTTCTTTAATTTCTCCACCTGTTGAAACAACTTCAAACATTTTTTTGTCATCTTGATTACAACCTTTCGAATGGAGTCGAATATGCCTTCCGCAAAATTAACTTCCTAACATCTAAATTTATCTTCAAAGTGAAAAACAAGCATATCAGATATATCATTTTGAGTAGTTACAATTTCACCATTTTTTTAGCTCCACTATTGAATTTTGAGTATGTCTGATTCTTGAGTTCACATGAAAGTATTTTGAATTAGATGCTCCATCTTTTAGCCATATAACCCTTGATTTTTGTCGTACAATTTCCTTATGGTGTTGCAAAAGTATTTCTTATCTACCTCATTTGTAACTAAACTATTTATTAACACTTTATCTTTAGGATTTTTATCTGACACCAATGAATCTTGAAATACCTCATCTTCAGCTTGTTTCAAATTTTCTCTTACAAACCAATTCCACTCACTGATATCTTTTTTAAACCTTTAAGTTTATTCATAAAAATAAAGCGAGGATTACCCTCCATCACTTGATTCCAAGAATCCTGAAATTTTGATAGAAATCCTGGATGGTTCATCCATACTTTGAGTGCTCTAAAATGGACATTTACAGGTTTAGGGATATCAACATTTGCACTATTCAATACTCTATGATCAAAAACTCCTCTTACTCAACTGTGTAACCCCAACTAGGAAAAAGCTCGAGCCATTTTTCATTAAAAGTTGTTATATCTAAGTTGCAAACAAATTCTCAAAGGTCTAAGTCCACCCACTTCTTCATCATCTCCAAAGACTGTATTAAAGTCTCCCCGCACCATCTAAGGCTTATTCATTTTACTCAATTCCACTAACTCCAGCCATATATCTCTTTATTGACTATTAAAGATGTCGCATATACTCCTGTAATTAATGTACCTCCCACCTCAACGATTTATTGCTTGATCGTATCCGACACAACTACATTGTATGATACTAATAGAAGAACTCCATAAGATCCATATATATCCTTTTTCTTATCACTAGAATTATGAATGACATTGTAATGCATACTAACGAGTTTCGATTTTTTTACAAAAATCAGCAGAGAGTCTAACTTTTGGTTTTGCGAGAATGACTAAAGAAGAACGTAAAGAGTGTGAAACTTTTGAGTTTGTCTTTGGCATTAGTTCTCCTTCAGCCCCTGATATTCCAAAAAAAAATTTATCTAAGAGATTGAATTTGAGAAGATGTAATACTACTTCTCATATTCTTATTTTTGTTATTATTTCCAACTAAACTTATGACTTGCTTTCTAGTTATTATTATACTCATTACTTTACTAGGTTTCTTCTTATTATTTGAATTATCAATCCCACTATCTAAAACATTTTCTCCCCTTATTTGTGAAGAAATAATTGTTATCACATGATTAATATAAGGAGAACTAGTAATTGATAGACACATTTTTGTGTCTGAATTGTCCTCAGTGTCTCTATTGTTAGTGCTTGATTTTGTACTTATTATGGTGTTTTTATGTTTGTGTAGGTGTTTTTGGAGAAACACACTTGTGTGGAAAAAGTTGCTCAAAAAGTGCTATTTGGACCCCCAGAGAAAAATACTAAAGGCACCCTCACTTTGGATAAGGGGCACCTCAGTTGGGCTACTGTTATTCGCACCACCGGTTTGGTTAGGGGGACACCACCTTCTTCATTTTGAATTTCATTTTTGGCGGGAAAATGAGTTTCACTCCTGGCAGATTTGTCGATCGGATTTTGGATGGGTTAGAGGTAGACTCAATCGCTGAAACTTCATGGGTAGACGCGATATGACTATAGAATGTTGGTATGAGTGTTTGTTTGGAAAAAATTTGGCTGAATAACGTGTTTCAATCCAAAACAAGTGGACACAAGCTTTCACGGGTTCAAGTGAATTTGACACGAGTTTGAGGCGTGTAATGCATCGGTTTGGAGTGTTTTGCACTCTGAGAGACGCGTGAATAAGATAAATAAGGAATGTTTGACAGCTGAGAACGCGTGGAAGATAAAAAAAAAGGAAATTATTCCCGTGAAAGGAAGAAGAGAATAAACGGAGTTAATGAAGATATTTTGGAGTTATTACGCGTGATTTCTTTGTCTGTTGGGTATAAAGAGGAGTAGGGGATGCGTACAAGGATAGAGAGAGTTTGGGGAGAATTTAGAACATCACGAGTTGAGAAACTCAAGTTGCAGCGATACACCATTTTTCTGCTACCAAGAACACAAAGAACATTAGACGCACGGTGGATCGTTTCGCTACGGTGAATGCGATAGTTTTGAAGACAGTCTTATATGCTACGGTGACTACGATAGTTAGTTTCTATCGTTCTATGTTGATTCAGTTTGTAACAAATAAAACTGTAACAAACCCGGTTTATAATTTCTTCTCCCTTTTCATCTTTGTAAACACCCTTTGAGCAATAAAAATGATTTTTGAGCGTGTTTCCAACATGATGAGTGGCTAATTATCTCACAACCAAGGCAATGAGGAAGCTATTTACGCATGAATAATTGGTAATTATTTATTTTCTCTAATTTATAATTTATAATTCACTCAATCATTGCTTTTGCAGAGTTTTTAATTGTTTTGCGAAACTTTCTTCATTAGTTGTGATTCAATTAGATAGGTTATGCTTTGTTTAGATAATCTATGCTTAGGGGATACAATTAATTTTGAGAATTTGCCTGATTATTTGTGAATTAAGAAATAAGGGACTTAAAAGATAATTAGAGTTTTGGATTATCTACCATCATTCATTCATTCATGTGTAATAGTGGAATCGGTGTCTTGGTTATTTTAATATCTTGGAATCAAATTTTGAGCTAAGTTTTGTTTGTTTTTAAGTTTTATAAGTCTAAAATCTATTGCTTTCACAAGTGTCAACGAACCTTTTTACTACAACACAAAAATTCACCATCAATTTTTGGCGCCGCCGACGCGGACTTGTCTTTAGGCTAGAGTTTTTAGATTTTTATTTATTTGTTCTACTTTACGATTTTGGGTTTTTGTCTTTTTACTACTGATTTTGGAATTTCGAGCGAAAGAAAAAAATTTCCAAAGCTTTTGGTGAATACTTAAAGATTTGGAGTTAAAGACAAACGAAAAGAAAAAGAAGAAGTTTTTTTTTCTAAAAAAGAGAAAAAAAAGAGAGAGACATTTTTTTTTAGACTTTCCTTTTCTTTTGCACTTTATTTTTGGACTTTGGACTTTAAACTTTGGGACATTATTTTTAAACCCTACGGAAGGGTAGTTTAAATATAAAGTGTGTGCAGAGAAGGACGGTGGTACGATATCGCCTCGGCCCCTTGGGTTCGTACATGACATAGGAGTCGTGGCCGAGTCGACTACAACAGTTCATCCCCGTGCAGAACGGAAGGTAAGTTTTGTCGAAACACTCGCGAATCCCCTGTCGGCGGTTTCTTGTATTCCTTCGTTTGCATATATATCTGAGGAATTGAAAACGGCTGCTTTAATTTCCTAGTTAAGGGCAAGGACTAGCCATACAAGATAAGGGTTCGGATTTCATCACCGTTCTCTTCTTGCCCGCCTTAGGAAAACAATACTTAACGCGAACCTAAGCTTTAAAATTTGGAATAGAACAAGACCGATAGGGTAACGAGCTTAATAGGAAAGTCATTCGAAAAATATTGGTTACTCTTTTAAGCATACTTCGAAGTTCATGATGATTTACGTGAGTTGAATGCGTATTGTTGCCGCCTTGTAATGCGGTGAGGCCTTGGGTATCAAAGCTCCACGCATCTTCCCTCGCATCTATTCAACTTACTTCAACTCGGATTGATTCCGAGAGGTTTCTCAGATTGTAACGAGTTCCTTTTCGAAATATTAGAAGCTGGTCTAGAAACAATCTAAGTGGAGCCATCATGCTTTTTGTTTGATAGAAATCATTAGGTTTGCTGTGGTGGAGTCAGCCTTGTTTGTGTTGGCATAGAACTTCCTTTCCTTTTAGGATTTTTTTTTCTTTTTCTAGTGTATGCCCGAGGTCATTAGAGAACGGGCTTGGAAAAGAAATACTCTAGGTCGTTTGATTAGTGACAAACCTAGTAGTTCTTCTTGTGAAGGCGGGGAACTCGAAGACTCTTCTTTTGAGAACCCCGTTTTTGGAAACTTCAGTTTTGAGAATCTGTCTCTTCGTGAGGAAAGTACCCTAGTACTTGTTTGTGCCAATGATGGCAACTTTGAAAGATTACATGTTCCCAACTAGGACCAACCGAGCTTCGTGCATTAAATTTCCGGCCAATACGGCTAATTTCGAGATAAAACCTAGTATTCTTGGATGATCCCTATATTCTTAGGAAAAGATGATGAGAACCCTTATTTTCATATTAGGGACTTTGAGGAAATTTGTGGGACAGTTAGAATAAAAGACCTTACTGATGAAGTCTTGAAACTTAAGATGTTTCCCTTTTCCTTGAGAGATAAAGCCAAGACCTGGCTAAACAACCTACCATCTGAATCCATTGAAATATGACAGGAACTTACTGCTGCTTTCTATATGAAATTCTACCCTAAGCATAAAACTGCAGCTTTTAGGCAGAAAATTAGTGCTAGTATGCAACAAGAGGGAGAGTCTCTTTATAGGTTTTTAGAGAGATTCAATGATCTCCTATCCAGTGTCCTCACCATGGATTTGCTAAGATGAAACTTGTAGAGATTATTTATAATGGTTTAGACTATTCGACCAAATCCATGGTCGAGGTTTGTAATCTTGTTGGTGAGTTCACTAATAAAAATGTTGATGATGCTTTTACCTTCTTAGGAGCTATCATTGAAAAATCCCAACGTGGGAGTCTTGTGTTGAACCCCTAAAAGACTCTTGGTCAATATAAGTAGCACCAATGTGGTTGATACAAGTCGGGTCAGATGCTAAGCTTTCTGCTTTGTCTAGAAGGTTAGAAGCTTTGGAATTGAATCAGCCTAAACATAGGTCTCTTGTTGAACCTGATGATAGGATTAGAGCCTCTCAAGTCTCTAGTTGTGGAGTAGAACCCAATAACTCATTTTGGGAAGGTCATGTTAGTGAAGAACAAGCCCATGTTGTCTATAACAATGCTAGGTTTGAGAACCATCAGGAAGTTTGACCCATACTCGAGAGACCTACAATCTGGTTGGAGGAACCATCCTAATTTCTCTTGGTCTAAGGGTCAGAATAAAGGTGAGTCTAGTAATTCTCAGCCTCCCCCAGGTTTTGGTTACACTAAGAACTCTTCAGGTCAGGCCCAGAACCCATCTGAGAATAGAATAACTAGCTTAGAGGAATCTCTTAGTATTTTAAGAAAGAGCCAGGATATGCTATCACAAAGCCAGGAAATGTTAGTAAAGAGCCGGGGTAATTTTCAAGAGGAAACCAAGCGGGAATTTTAAGAATAATTCTGTCTCTTGCTAAATTGGAACTTCAAGTCGGCCAAATAGCTAAGTTTCTTAGTGAGAGAGAAGATGGAAGGTTCCTAGTCATGCTGATCTAACCCTAAAGGAGAGAAATTGTACAATCATGTGAATTCTATTACAACCCTTAGGAGTGGAAAGAAAGTTGACAATAAGGTCGCCATGCCTGAAAGTGAACATGCCGTAGTTCACCCTTCTGAGCCAGAAAATGAGGAGACTGATAGAGTCTCTAAAGAGACCAATGAGGGTCTGTTGAGCCTGGCTTTGTTCCCAGAGCCCCGTTTCCCAGTTTGCTAGTTCCAACTAAGAGGGAGTCCAACTTTAATGATATATTGGAGGTTTTTAAGCGGGTTACTATCAACCACCTATTGTTGGATGCGATTAAGCAGATTCCCGCTTATTCCAAGTTTCCTAAGGACTTGTGTGCAAGCGTCACTTAGTTTTCAAAGTAAAGCCTTCCTAGCTTAGGTTGGACCATCTCCGATCTTAAGGGTATAAGTCCCACAATTTGCATGCATCACATAAACCTTGAGGAGAACACTAAACCATCTAGGGAAATGCAAAGGAGACTTAACCCCAACATGAGAGATGTTGTCAAGGGTGAGATTCTGAAACTGCTTGATGCGG
>JAJJWW010004979.1:0-22045 GCA_023531295.1 Papaver armeniacum
TGCACTTGGTAAAAACAAAGTCGGCGATTGATAGGTGTAGAATACACCGTATTTACTATCTAGTAGTTACACTTTCTTTGCTATTTTCTTGTGAATTATGTATCTTATGTGTGTTTTTGAGTTATTAGATACTCGGGAGTCGCACGGAGGAAAAGAAGGAGAAATCACCAAAATTGAGCAAAAAGGGCAAAGTTGTCATTTCTGGCAGTACTTCTGGAACCAAATCAGGTTAAGGGGTATCCATCAGGTGTCCCTTATCATCCATGAATAAGTGTAAAAAGATATCCTGAGGCTGCATATATGGGGCACAAATAGTTTGGCTAATGATTATTATCAACCACAAATCGAGAATTCTTCTCTCAATCATCATTTTTATTACCTCCCTGAATCGAGAGAAGAAACGGCGGTTGCTGCCATTAGAAGTGAGACCAGATCGAATTTCGGTGTTAGCGGTGAAGATGTGATTAAATAGAAAATGCGGTGAAGATGAGAAGATGAAATTATTGCTCGATTGATCGATTATGGCGATGAGATATGGGTTGGTGAATTGAATTAATGGTGAAGAAGAAGAGAAAGAGGTTGTTAACTGCGATCTTGTGAGGCAAGAATGAATGGGGTGAAGTTAAATTGATCTTTGTAATATCAAGAACAGATGAAGGAATTGAAAAGAGTAGAAATCACGGGAATGTCATAAAGAAAATATTTGAGACGAAAGGGTTTTGATTGCGGTCTGGTAAAATTAAAGATGGGTTTGCTATGGATTGAAAGCTCAGATTCGAGTTTAATTGGCTTGTTGTGATGCAGTGAATATGGTGGTGGTCTTGTGAGATTGCAACAGGTGCCTGGGTCAAAGTACAATTGCAGGTTGGAGTTGGGATTGTGTTAAAGAATTGGGGTTTGGATTGAATTCTGTCTTTGATATTGATTCTCAGAAGATGGATTTTGATGTTGGGTTTGTTTGAACCAAAGAAATCAGGGAAGATGTTATTGAATTAGGGTTGATGGTTCATTTCAGTTATGGTAGAAATGGGTTTTTGCTGTGCTGGAAATTGCCAGGCATTTGATGTTGTTCAGTGGTGAGACTTGGAGGTGGTATGAACTTGTGTGAATCATTATGCGGAGCTATGGTGTTGTGTTAAACAGTAATGTGAGATGAGGAGTTGGTGGAACTAAAGGCCGGGAAGAGCGTTGCGAGCGATGAAGAAATGGCTCAATTTGCGATTAATTACATGGTGATGGCGATGCGGAATGGATTACGGGGCTGATTACAAGGACGATTTGGTGCACGAGATCGAAAAGGTTGAAGGGTTAAGCTGGATTGGCTGGAGATGAGCGGTGGATGTTTACAAATGGTATAGTGAGAAAAGGAGATTGTGTTGATTACGAGAGAATAAGAGTTGGTGTTACAGAACAAGGAGGCTGAGATGGAGAAGCGACTAGGCAGAAGCAGTCTTTGTGGTATACAAGCGAGATGAGTGCAATGATGGACCTATTGAGAAGATGGCTGGCTTTGATGGGCTGCAGTGGCAATGTCTGAGTCTCGGATACGGGCCATGTTGAAGTGTAGGTGGAGTTTGTATGCTTAAGCTGAGATGGGTAGTAAAGCGTTTTGTGGGGATCTTTTCTACATGGTTTGTGAAGCTTGAATGGTGACATTGAATTGCGGTGGTATGGCACTTGGGTGTGAGGCAAAAGGCATGCCATTGGTTGCAGAGGATAAGATTTGAGCTCAAGGTTTGCGGTGGCTGTAGTGGTGTTGCTCAGGGGAATGAATAGTTGAAGCTGTATGAACATAGTTGCAGGGAAGTAGCTGACTTTGTTGGAGCTATGAATGGAAGTAGGAGGTGATGGTGATTATGTATCTTTTGGTGGTGGTATTTGCAAAGATAAGGTGTGGATGAATGGTTTGTGCAAAAGGAGAAGCGGAATGTGTTTACCAATGATTGCGGAGTTAAGGCTAATAAGGGATGTAGCTGTGCATTTGTCTTTGGTCTTTATTTGATTGAATGGGAGAGTGAAAAATGGCAAGCCCCAGTTGGTAGTAAGCAATGCAATAGACGAACACAATGATTGTCTACGAGGTTTTGCACAGGCAACATGGCTTAGGCTAGGCTAGTTAGAACTGAACTGGGTGTTGAGTCGACTTGGTTACGACTCTGATCGACTCTCTCACGACTCGGTACTTGACCGAGTTAACCCTGATCTGGTGAGTTGACCCGCCGGTCGACTCATTGGCCGGTGTGAGCGGACTTCTTGCCGAGTCCATAGGACATTCTCCGACAACTTTCGATCGATTTCCGGCCACAATACCAGACTTAGGCGACCACTTTCGGCGTATTTTCTACACGGGTTTTCTCACTCTTATGGGCTTGGTGGATTCTCACCTAATGGACTTTGAAGACTAGACCTAATTTTAGAAGTTGGAAAGCTATAAAGGGAAGGTATTCTACAACTTATGGGATATCTTTTTCTTGGAATTTTGGAGAGCCGTTTTGTTTACGCTTCTAGGGTTTGGTTTTGTTCTTCTTCTTCCTTGTTTTATTATTGAATATTGATGATGATGAACTCCATAGCTATGAGTATCTAAACATCTTATTATTGGTTATGGGATAAAAGTTGATTTCTCAACATGCTTTTGATTCAATGAATTAGTTTTGTCTCAGTAATTATTGTTTGTGATTCACAATTAATAGTGTTATAAGATTTGAAAACTTGTTAGGTTGAGTCGGAATCAATCCGATTTGTGTTCATCTCTAGAGCTATATTAGGGTTTTCAATACGAAAGCGTTGTTTATCCACGATTTAAGTAGCATAATTGTGGTTAGAGCTTGTAGTGATATATCCTACTAGTCACAAGTGAATCATAACTTTTGTTAAAACGTTTAGTGCTTTTACACATTCGTTTGCATTGATGAGTCTTATTCCATAAATCTTAATGCTTTTAGGGAGTTAAACTTAATTGTGCTTTTACACTTTAGGTTGCTTTCGACGAAGAATTCACATATGCATCTTTTAATGTGGTTGTGATGAAAATAGGGAATTAACGGGTTATACTTGCGATCAAGATATCCTAGGACTTTTAATAAATACGAGATTAAATACCAATTCTAATCATTGATGAAAATACATGTTTGTGAATGATACCATCCCTTGACCAATATTCTCTCCTTATTGATAATTCCAATTACTTATTTTGCTTTTAATTACTTTTATTTGCTTAAATACAACAAACATACCTTGGATTACTTAGAAACTAAAAGTTTATAACAACAAACGCCTCTCTGTGGATACGAACATGGAATGGGTTGAAGAAACTCTTTTTGGATAGTGCTAAGGATTGGTTGTACTATTTACCTCCCGGAAGTGTCACAACATGGAATGGGTTGAAGAAACTCTTTTTGGAGAGATATTTTCCTGCATCAAAGGCTACTCAAATTCGCAAAGAAATTTGTGGGATGAAGCAAAACATGGGAGAATCCTTTATGAATGTTGGGAACGGTACAAGAGATTGGTTGCAAGCTGCCCTCACCACCAATTTAGTGAGCTATGATCATCCAATACTTCTATGAAGGACTCAATCAAGTGATAGGAATCTTATTGACCTTGGGTGGTGGTGCACTAGTTAGCAAGACGGTGGCACAAGCAAGAGAGTTGATTGAAAATATGGCGGCGAACTCATGACAATTCTTAAGTAGAGTGGTTCGGATGTGATTCTAAGAAGGGTGAGTGAAGTGGCGAGGTGGAGGAACCGTCTAACAAATGGGTAACATGACGGCAATGTTGCAACAAGTTGCATCCGAGTTATACCAAGTTCTCCTCAATCTTATGAAGGCAGAGCAAGCTAATGCGATCTTTCCAAATCAACCAAGACGGTATGATCCCTACTCAAACACTTACAATCGGGATGGAAGATCACCCCAATTTTAGCTATGCCAACAAAGCGAGGGCCGGTTCAACAACCTACCTTCAACTCTTCAAGTGGATTTCAACCTCAACAACAACAATTCCAGCCGAGACAACAATTTCAGCAACCTCAAGCACAACAATCAATGCAAAATCAAGGTTCGGATATTGATTCAAAGCTTCAAACAATGATTCAAGGAATTTCCACCATGTTCAAGAAAGTCAACAAGAGACTAAGAGTGCTATTAAAGAGTTGCAAACACAAATGGGCTCCATGGCTATTGAGTTGAACCAATTGAAGGCGCAAAATAGTGGGAAACTCCCTTCTCAACCTATTAACCCAAAGAGGGTGTCAATGCTATTACGTTGAGAAGCGGTACACACAGCTTGTGCAACCCAGTTGCGATTCGGGCAAAGTGGAGACACAAAAAGGAACTGTTTGGAGGAAAATAATGAGGATTCTCCCCAAACTTACGAGGTACCTATTCTTAACTCTAAAACCGGTTTCTACTTATGTTCCTCCTCTACCTTTTCCTCGCAGACGAAAAAGTTCTAAGAAGGCGGAACTAGAAAAGGAGATTTTAGACGTTCTTAAAAAGATCCATGTGAACATACCACTCATTGATGCTATCAAGCAAGTTCAAAGTATGCAAAGGTGTTGAAGGACTTGTGTACCAACAAACAAAGGCTCAAAGGTAATGAAGTGCTTAGTGTGGGGAGAATGCTTGGCAATCTTACAACACAAACTCCCACTTAAGTGCAAGGATCCGGGTAGTTTTGACATTCCGTCACAGTGGTAACACAATTTTTAACAAAGCTATGTTGGATTTAGGTGCTTAGTTAATGTTATGCCTGCGTCAATGTATAATTCACTTGATCTTGGTCCTCTTAAAAAGGCTGAAATTGTATTGCAATTAGCCGATCGCTCTAATGTCTACCCAATGGGTATTGTTGAGGATGTTCATGTGCAGGTTAATCAACTTGTATTTCCAGCAGACTTTCGTGTGTTAGAGATGGATGAAAGGTGCACCGGACTCATCTCTTCCATTGCTTCTTGGGCGTCCTTTCATGGCTTGGCGAAAACCATAATTGATGTGGATAAGGGAACGCTAACTATGGAGTTCGATGGAGAAATAATATGTTTCAACATTTTAGAGACGATGCGATATCCTAGCGATGTCCACTCTTGTTTCTCCATTGATGTGATGGATACATTGGCACAACAAATGTTTGAATTAAACGGTGATGATGCTTTGGAAACCGTGTTAACTACATCCATGGATAATGGTGTAGAGTGTGGTAATGAAGTCAGGAAGCTCGTGGTGATCTCAATTCACTACAAGAATACCCAAAAACTCATAATATCTCGTTTATTTCTTTACCATGCGGTGATGAAAAGCTTGTACCTTCAATTATTAAATCTAGATTTTAGAATTGAAACCTCTTCTAACCACCTTAAGTACTTGTACTTGGGTGATAATGAAGAGTTACCTGGTGATTGTTTCTAACAAGCTTAGTGATTTACAGGAGCAAAAACTTCTAAGGGTGCTAAGGAAGTACAAAACGACCATAGGATGGACAATTGTAGATATCAAGGGTATTAACCGCCGTTTGTATGCACAAAATTCGTTTGGAGGATGATGCAAAGCCTAAAAGGGAAGCGCAACGTCGTTTGAATCCTCCCATGATGGAAGTTGTAAAAAGGAGATACTCAAGCTTTTGGAAGTGGGTGTTATCTACCCCATATATCAGTAGCAAGTGGGTAAGCCGTACAAGTAGTACCAAAGAAATCGGGTGTGACGGTGGTGGAGAATGATAAGAATGAACTTGTCCCAACTCGTGTGCAAACCGGTTGGAGGGTTTGTATTGATTATAGAAAATTTAATGCCACCACTAGAAAAGATCACTTTCCTTTACCTTTTATTGATCAAATGCTTGAACGTTTAGTGGACACTCTTACTATTGCTTTCTTGATGGCTATTCGGGTTATAATCAGATTGTGATAGCAGGAGGACCAAGAAAACCACTTTTCACTTGTCCTTTCGGTACTTTTGCTTATAGAAGGATGCCTTTTGGCTTGTGCAATGCTCAGAGCTACCTTTCAAAAGGTGTATGGTAAGTATCTTTTCGGAATATGTTGAAAACATAATCGAAGTGTTCATGGATGACTTTAGTGTCTTTGGTGATTCATTTGACCTTTGCTTGAACAATTTGTCTCTAATCCTTGAACGATGTGTTGAAACAAATCTTGTGCTAAATTGGGAGAAAGTGCCATTTCATGGTAACTCATGGCATAGTTTTAGGCCATATAATATCTTCTAAAGGCTTGGAAGTTGATAAATCTAAGATAGACCTTATTCGTACTCTAACCCCTCCCACTACGGTGAGAGATACGTTCTTTTCTTAGTCATGCAGGTTTTTATCGTAGGTTCATCAAGGATTTTTCCAAGATAGCATCACCACTTTGTAACTTATTGCAAAAAGATGTGGTTTTTAACTTTGATGAAAAATGTATGGTGGCATTCAATCGTTTGAAAGAACTTTTGATTTCAGCCCCTATCATTAAACCACTTAGGATTGGAGTAAGCCTTTTGAGGCTCATGTGTGATGCTAGTGATTATGCGGTTGGTGCGGTGCTTGGGCAACGTGTGGAAACTTCCTCATGCTATCTATTATGCTTCTATGCGTTAAATGAGGCTCAACAAAACTACACAACCACTGAAAAGGAGTTATTAGCCATTGTTTTTGCTTTAGAAAAGTTTCGCTCTTATCTAATTGGTACAAAAGTTGTTGTCTTTTCTGATCATGCAGCACTTAGATACTTGCTTACAAAGAAAGAGGCGAAACCGAGGCTCATACGATGGATATTACTCTTGCAGAGTTTGATATTGAAATCAAAGACAAGAAAGGAATTGAGAACACCGTTGCGGATCATTTTGAGCCGACTTGCTTGTGGACAAGGAGACTATCCCGTTGCGTGAAAGTTTCCGGATGAGTAACTTTCTCGAGTGCCTTTGGAGAACCATGGTATGCCGATATTGTCAATTACTTAGTTTCTAAACAAATCCCAAAGAACTTGTCTCGTGCTGAGAGGGACAAACTTAAGAGGTTAGGGAACCAATACATATGGGATGATCCATACTTATGGAAACATGGAAGTGATCCAAGTATGTCTGAAGGTGCGTGCCCGAATCCGAATTTAACTCTATCTTGTCTTTTGTCACTCTTATGCTTGCGGAGGACATTTTGGGAGTAAGAGAACCGCGCACAAGGTACTTGAAAGTGGTTTTTTATTGGCCAACTTTGTTTAAGGATGCACATATATTTTGTACAACTTGTGATAGGTGACAAAGAACCGGCAATCTAGGTGCCGAAATCAAATGCCACAAACTTATATTCAATTTATTGAAGTTTTTGATGTATGGGGTATTGATTTTATAGGGCCTTTGTTAACTCATGGGAATTTTTATATCTTACTTGCGGTTGATTATGTCTCGAAATGGGTGGAAGCTAAGCCACCCCTACCTAATGATTCTAAGTGGTTTGATTTTGTGCAAGCTAATATTTTTTGCAAAGGTTTGGAATTCAAGAGCCATAATTTAGCGATGGGGGGTCTCACTTCAAAAACAGGATTTTACAAAGCTTGTTGTCGAAGTACAATGTGTCGCACAAGATTGCAACACCTTATCATCCCCAAACCAATGGACAAGCCGAGGTGTCTAATCGTGAGGTGAAATCCATTCTAGAAAAGACGGTGAATCCAACGAGGAAAGATTGGAGCATGCGACTTAATGATGCTTTGTGGGCGTATAGAACCTGGTAGGCCCGAAAGAGTGTATAAATATATGTATTTTACGGCCTACGGTAATACGCAAGTGCACGGTGTCGTGATGTATGCTTAGGCACGTCGGGTCGAACCACCGAGAGACTTGTGGTGCCCTTATGTGATCTAAGGCTTGCTAGCTGAGTTAAAAGTGGCCGGTGACAACAAACAGATTGTAACATAGATGATTTGCCGATACTAGTGAGATGTGATGAAATATAAACCTAAACTAAGGTAAACAAATAGTGACAGGGATGCTAAGGTCTCAATTCCACCACTCACTCCCTGCGTGTGCTCAAGCGAGTTGAGACTTTCTTCTTGTGACTGATAAGGGCAGGGTGTCAAACCCACCACTTATCTCTCTCTCTGTAATGCTTCAAAGAACAACTAAAGTGCTGACCCAGGAAGAGCACTAGTTGTCTAATTAAGTACAACTAGTCAAAGGGATCAGCAGTTGGGTCTAAAGTATGAGTTGCGGTAACCTCAATGTAGTTGTAACCTAACTACAATGGATGCAAGGCATCCTTGTGAGAAAAACACTTTGGATACTTGTATTGAAGACATTTGATGATATTAAGTACTCAAGATAGTTCAGAGTTAAAACAAAGTAGAGAATGAGGTTTCAATGAAACCTAGCACCAAACTAGAACATTAACACAAAATACAACTAAATGACAGCCTTTGGCTAATCCGGGCGTGTCTTCTACACTCACCCTTCGATATTTATACATGCACAACAAACCCTAAAACTACCAAACCTAATTCAATTAAAAATAGAAATTAAATCATACCCATACCCTCTACTCTCTGAACCGCCTCGAATCGTGCTATTCTCTGTCAAATTGGCTCTGAGAACGCCATGCATCGGCGAGTTGATGTATGAGAAACCTAGTCCCCAATTATCTTTAGTTTAGCTTCTAGGGTTGATAGAAGCTATAAGAAAGATAACTAGACCTAGAGGGAGGCGAGGTGGTTGATGGTGCGGTTGTTGAGGTGAAAGAAGATGGGGATGGTGATGAAAGAGACGAGGAGACGGAGAGGGAGGTATGGAGCGGAGCGAGCTGCATGTCGGAGTGAAGAGGTATGGGGAGGAGAAGAGAATAGGGTTAGGTTTCTGTGTTAGGGGCTTATATAGGGGCTATGGTGTTGAGCGGTACATCGAAGATCGATGGGAGCACTGCACCGAGCGTAGGATCTTGCGGAAGAGATCCGAATCTGGTCGAGGTTGGTAGCCGGTTTGGAGCGATCTCGTGTTGCACTGAGCATCAAGAGATGATGTATAGTGAGGGCAGCACCGTTGGATGTAGAAGATCGAAATCTCGACGGCTTGGAGTGTACGGGCTCGGATCCGGTCATGGTAGCTTTAGCCCATGTCTTCCTTGTTGGGTTGCAACCGATTCGCGCGCGGGCTTTGGCCATCTACTCCATAGATGCTCGACTCCAATTCTTTGCTCTTTTGCTCCTCGTGATTCTCAGAGCTTTATTTATTACCTAAAAACACAAAATTAATTAATACAAATATTTATTCTTGAAAACAAGGAAAATACGGAATATGGGATAATATCCGATTTATAAGCGCAAAAGATGAGTAAAATGCCAATAAAAGGTGTATAAATATGCACTATTTGGCACTCATCAAATACCCCCAAACACGAATTTTACTTGTCCTCAAGTGAAACAGAAATTAGGAAATCCTAACTATACCACCATCTAGGTCTCTCGAATGCATTTAGCGATGCACTAAGCCTTTAAACCCCTAGATGTCCCTAGTGGACGAGTTGTAGTCTCGTGAGGGTTTGCAGGTGTACCCACAAAACCTTCTCCAACCAGAGTGTAAAAGAGTCTCAAGCCTCAAGCTATGAGGACATATAGTTTCATGCTAGTATGAAGTTAGAACTAACGAAGAACGCATTCTCATCCTTAAGAGTTGAGCGAGAAGTAACCATACCATATGAAAGAATTCGGATTCGATTGTGATCATAAGTCTCAACCCCGCCTCACCATTAGGTTTTATGATAATTGCACTCAAAAAGATCGCTTTTTAGTCTCTCATGTGTGCGAGCGGGAATAAAGAGAGAAATCACACGCGTTGTGGTAAGAAGGATAACCTTAGAAATAAAAACAGGAGACTCCACGAGAGGTGTGGACAAAAGAATCTTTTTCTTCGATGATCTCTAAGAAAGGAAATCAACCATTAGTAAGGGGTGTGAGTACTCACTTACCTTCTCACCCGATCGGCAATTAGTATCACTCTCTCATAAGAAACCATAGAAACGTCTTCAATCTTCGGTCTTCGGTCTTCAACTATTGATGACGAACTTCTGAACTTCACAAAAACTTAATAATAATTTTTTTTTTTTTTTTTTTTTTGGTTACAAACACTAACAACGATAAAATTTAAATTTTCACAAACTTCATTAATTCTCATCTTATTTTCTTTTCTTTGTTGCATAAACCTTGACTATGTCAATTTTTCTTTCAATATTTCGATTTCGTCTAGGTTCTTGACGATGATGTGTTTCTATGGGTCTTGCGATTGAGAGAGAAGATGCTAACTGCAAATCGATATTTAGAAGGAGTTTTCATCTTTAGACGTCACCCTCATGATTGACGGAATTAGCACTCAAGAGATCAAAAGTAGTGCTTTGAAAGTGGTGCAGTTAGGTAGCTCACCATTCCTACCGGAATTTTACGTGGAAGGTGACACACACTCTAATGACTTTTCTAGAAAGTTGCAAAAATTTGAAGGTTGGTGCCTCGCTTGATGTAAATTGGGTAGTCTCCACTATGGGTGATCACAATTCTACTAGAATATCTAACAAAGACACCTAATTAAGCTCCTCAGGTATGGTTAAATCCAACTTTAACGCTCTAATCAACTAAGGGAACCCGATTGTGTTCTCGGCACTTCTAACTTTTGTTATTTCGGTCAGATTCTCTATGTAAACATAGCTAAAAGCATGCTAGTGACTCTAAAATCTCTAAAAGTTGGAGGTTTTTATAAAAAGAGTTTTTGAATTTTTTTTTTTTTTTTTTTTTTTTTTTTTTTTTTTAAACAAAATAAAAGGTGAAATAAAAGACTAAAAACTCTAAATGCAAATCACACCCCCAAACCTAAATCAAACATTGTCCTCAATGTGTCAACAGAATAGGAAAAATTAAAAGTCACATACCATGAGAACTATCTTTGAAAAGATAAAAGGGAAGAGATTACAGGTATGTCGCGGGAGCAAGGTTGAGCTTCATTCGTCAGGCTAGAATCCAATATTCTCAACGGAGATCATATCGGATTAGCATAATATATGTGCAAGAAGACTCAACCGAATCAAGAAAGAAAATTTAACAAGTCCTCTTGGATTATATACAAAAATTCACCATAAACTAACAATCTAAAGAGTTGAGGATCAACCCAATAGAAAATATGTACACACATTAACTTGACCTTACACAAAAAATAAAATGAGAGTGCAAGTAAGATTGTAGATGTGAAGGAGTTTCCCAAACCTAAACTTGTGAACGGGTGTGTTTGTGAGAACAAAATCTTGCAATTTTAAAGGTACATCATGCAAAAGGTCTAACTCAAAATGAGTTTTGCTAATTCAAAGCAGACATACATATTCCAACCGTGGCTCCTTAAGAGTGTTATACTTTGATGCAAAAATAGTCCAAGAGGACTTGGGAAGCACAAAGTTCTAGGCCTAAGTTAGGCATTTTCGGAAAAGTTGGTTTTGCAATTTTGTGACAAACTACACCTAGGTTTGGTGGAGGAGTATCAATTTGTGACTCGGGAGAGAGGTTAGGTATATCTAAGTTGTGTTCATGTATAAAATCATTTGCACTGGCGTCACACTCTTTCCTAAGGTCGAGTGGGTAAATCATGGTCATTTTTCACGGGGGCAATTCATCGGAGTTCCACATCAAATTCATCGTAGAGGAGGCAACATATTGTGACATGGGCGGGGAATCGCATTACACGAGAAATAATATTATGATCAAAAAGAACATTAGTGTCAACGGAAGATTCATCCTTTCCTAAGTCACAAACAAGTTGTGAAGCATGCTCACATTCTTTGAAGAATTCCACAAAACTAAGCTCATAGTTAAGATCACATTTATGAATGTTAGAAGAAGTATCATTCATAAGGTTCACGGAAGAGACGCCTAACGTCTCCGAACCAAAAAGATTCCATCATATTTTCAGCATGCATATGCTCTTCTAACGTATCATGTTCGTCATCATCATCATCATAGAAATGCATTTCCTTATTAAAAATCATAGTATTTCTAGTCCCATCATTTGAAACAGGTTCATATGCAATATCAATTGCACGAGTAAGACTAGGCATACTATTTTCATTATGGGTGATAAACATTTCATTTTGAAAGTCCTCCCTTTCCTCATTTAGTGCATTCTGAGATTTGACTCAATTTGAGTTCTAAGCTCGCAGATCCTTTGGTCAAGGTTTTGAATCAATTCTAGAATTTCATTATGTGGTTCAATGAAAGGAGAGTTTTCAAAAGTAGGAAATTCATAATCAATGCTATATGGTTTATCATGCAATACACTCCTAGCATTATTTTGTTCGATGAGTCTAAGATTTTCCTCCATGATTGAGAAGTACAAAATTGTTCATCTCCCCACTGTGGTGAATGATGTATGTGATCATAATGATTAGGGTATGTGAGTTCGGGGCCCTGAGAAGGCCCATATAATTCCCTAAAGTCACTATGGTATGTGGGGTGTTCATCCTGTGAAAGGTGCCCGTAAGCAAGCTCTCTAAGGATTTGGTTCCATCCCAGGATGCGAGACCAATATCTGACATGATTTGGCACTCAAATTGAACTCAAAGCCAGAGTGAAGTGGACTAAGTTTGGTTTATTGGGTTTTGTTTGGTTTTGTTGGGTTTTTGGTTTGTTGGGTTTCATTTGGTTTAAATGGGTTCATTTTTGTTTTGTAAACTTTGGTTTATGTGGGAAATTTTGGTTTAAATGGGAAAGTTTGGTTTTGTTGGGTTTTGGTTTTTGTGAGATTTTTTTGGTTGCACAGCCCAGATAATAGGTTTAGCCTAAGCAGCCCAGTGAGAAAGCTCAGCCCAGGGTGCTTGTGTTCTTGTGGGCTCAGTTTGGTGTAAGCCCAAGTGGTTGTGTAGAACTGTACAGCCCAGCAGCAGAGGTTGTGGGCTGATGGTTAAGTGCAAAGCCCAGCAGTGTGGGTTACGTTTGGTTTAAGCCCGGCGAGTGTGGCTTATGTTAGCCTGTGTTCAGTTATCAGCCCAGGTGTACGATAAGGCTTGGCAGCCCAAAGTTGGGTTGAGTTAGGCTCACTCAGACTGGATTTTCTTACAGCCCAGTTTATGACGGCCCAAAGAAAGTTGGGTTTAAATAAATAAACTCGATTTGTGGTGAGAATTTTAGTGGAATGTCAAGCCCACAATTGGGTTTTCTTAAGTTGTACCCAGTTTGTGTCACAAAGACAAAGACAAAGCTTTGCAAAGCACAAGGAAACAATAATGCACGGGTTGTTTAATGGGCTTGGCTCAAAAGCTTATGCTCAGTTATGTGGGATCGCCGCTCAAGCTCACAAGAAAGCACCCACATGGGTGATGGCAACAAGGTTTGCAACCTCTAGTTCACACAAGGTTTCAAGGTTACACCCTAACACTAGTTTCTGACTAGACAGGTTCACGACTCAAAGCACACGGTTATGTGCTCAGTTTGGCTAGGCTAAGTTGCAACAAAGCCCCATGCAACTGTGGGACCGCACTACACAAAGAGACAATGGCAAAAGGGGCTGCAACTCGAGTTTAAGCAAAGTCTAACCTAGCTACGATTTAAGTACAGCTGCAAGCAACATCAACTCGAGCATGCAAAGTTCATTCGGTGAAGCAAGTTACATGGCATACATTCAATGAGGCTGCAAGGCAGATACACAACGCGATTGAGTTTAACAATTATGAGTCGAGATCAATGATTATATTCTCAACTCGGATGTGCACTTACAGGCAGATTTTTCAGAGCATGCACACATGGCAGCTTAGCATTCAAAATGGAAATTGCCGGTGGAGTAACTAACCCGTGAAGCCAAGATGGCCGTGTGGGCCGCAACTATGCCCAAGATTTCGAGTGGTGACTTACTAGGTTCGGCGGAAGTGGATGCTCGGCCCCGCGCTTTTCCTTGGCCTCTTAGGCTTGCTTAGCAGCCCAACCGCTCGCCAAGCACATCAACACAACAAGCTCAAGAAGTACTGCTGACTCAACAAAGAATTTTAGTTTTACGGGATGTGCGAGGTTAAGACAAAGCTAATGAACAAGGTCTTGGCATAAGTTTAAGAAAGTCTTTTGGTGAAATGGGCTTTGGCAATGTGATAAGCTTGGTTACTTGGACTGTCACAGGGGAAATGATGGTACAAGTGACTAAGATACAGGGCTGGTACAGAGCATGATATAAATGGAATTACAGGAGTAAAAGAAAATCTAAGTTATACTAAAACAAGATGAAAAACAAAGAATGCAAGTGAAACTATATACAGAGATGTTTGAAAAACAGATGAAGCGAGCCAATGAATCGAGAAGGCACGCAGCCAAGTAAAAAAAAGAACGGCGCCAAAAACTTGGTAGGCCCGAAAGAGTGTATAAATATATGTATTTTACGGCCTACGGTAATACCGCAAGTGCAGTGTCGTGATGTAGCAGGCACGACGGGTCGAACCACAGAGACTTGTGGTGCCCTTATGTGATCTAAGGCTTGCTAGCGAGTTCTAAAAGTGACAGTGACAACAAAGCAGATTGTAACATAGATGATTTGCCGATACTGGTGAGATGTGATGAAATATAAACCCTAAACTAAGGTAAACAAATAGTGACGTGGGATGCTAAGGTCTCAATTCCACCACTCACTCCCTTGTGTGCTCAAGTGAGTTGAGACTTTCTTGCCTTTGATCGATAAGGGCGGGGTGTCAAACCCACCACTTATCTCTCCTCGTAATGCTTCAAAGAACAACTAAAGTGCTGACCCGCAGCACTAGTTGTCTAATTAAGTACAACTAGTCAAAGGGATCGGCATTTGGGTCTAAAGTATGAGTTGCGGTAACCTCAATGTAGTTGTAACTAACTACAATGGATGCAAGGCATCCAGTGAGAGAAAAACACTTTGGATACTTGTATTCAAGACATTTGATGATATTAAGTACTCAAGATAGTTCATGAAAGAGTTAAAACAAAGTAGAGAATGAGGGTTTAAATGGAAACCCTAGCACCAAACTAGAACATTAACACAAAATACAACTAAATGACAAGATCTTGGCTAATCCGGGCGTGTCTTCTACACTCACCCTTCACCGATATTTATACATGCACAACAAACCCTAAAACTACCAAACCCTAATTCAATTAAAAATAGAAATTAAATCATACCCATACCCTCTACTCTCAACCGCCTCCGAATCGTGCTATTCTCTGTCAAATTGGCTACGAGAACGCCATGCACGACCGAGTTGATGTATGAGAAACCCTAGTCCCCAATTATCTTTAGTTTAGCTTCTAGGGTTGATAGAAGCTATAAGAAAGATAACTAGACCTAGAGAGGGAGCCGAGGTGGTTGATGGGTGCGGTTGTTGAGGTGAAAGAAGATGGGGATGGTGATGAAAGAGACGAGGAGACGGAGAGGGAGGTATGGGCGGAGCGAGGAGCTACGTCACGTCGGGTGAAGAGGTATGGGAGGAGAAGAGAATAGGGTTAGGTTTGTGTTAGGGGGCTTATATAGGGGCTATGGTGTTGAGGGTACATCGAAGATCGATGGGAACCTTTGCACCGAGCGTAGGATCTTGCGGAAGAGATCGAATCTGGTCGAGGTTGGTAGCCCGGTTTTGGAGCGATCTCGTGTTGCACGGAGCATCAAGAGATGATGTATAGTGAGGGCAGCGACCGTTGGATGTAGAAGATCGAAATCTCGACGGCTTGGAGTGTACGGGCTCGGATCCGGGTCGCGGGTAGCTTTAGCCCATGTCTTCCTTGTTGGGTTGCAAGCCGATTCGCGCGCGGGCTTTGGCCATCTACTCCATAGATGCTCGACTCCAATTCTTTGCTCTTTTGCTCCTCGATTCTCAGAGCTTTATTTATTACCTAAAAACACAAAATTAATTAATACAAACATTTATTCTTGAAAACAAGGAAAATACGAGAATATGGGATAATATCGATTTATAAAGCAAAAAGATGAGTAAAATGCCAATAAAAAGGTGTATAAATATGCACTATTTGGCACTCATGTAATCCGCATATAAAACACCTATTGGAATGTCTCCTTTTAGGCTTGTGTATGGTAAACCTTGTCACTTACCCGTGAAATTGAGCATAAGGCATTTTGGGCTATTAAGCAATGCAACATGGAGATGGATGGGGCTGGAAAGCAAAGGAAGTTACAACTTCAAGAGCTAGAGGAGCTTCGCAATGATGCATTTGAAAGCTCACGGATTTACAAAGAAAAGACGAAAGCATTCCATGATAACATGATTTCTAGGAAATAATTTTGCATTGCGAAAGTGCTTTGTTTAATTCTCGCTTGCAATTATTTCGGGTAAACTAAAGGTCACGATGGATCGGACCTTTTATTGTTACTAATGTGTTTTCTCATGGTGCAGTGGAAATTGTGAGCATAGCTACGGGGAAAGAACTTAAAGTTAATGGGCACCGGTTGAAACCATATTATGAGAATTTTACTTCGAAGTGGTGGAAGGAGTTAACTTTGTGGATGTGCTCCCTCCGGAGGAGTCATAGAAAGCAAGGAGATAGTCGGGTGACGACTTTAAACCAAGCGCTAATTGGGAGGCAACCCAAAGGATGAGTATTTCTTGTCTTGTATTTATTTCTTTTCGGTTTTTCGTTTTTCTTGTTTTGTTTTTCTTTATTTTTTCCGATTAGGATTTCCCACCTTGACTTACTTTGGATGATTCAATTTACATTGAGGACAATGTAAAGTTTAAGTGTGGGGAGTGGTTTATGTTGTAAATTTTTGCAATTTTTCAACTTTTGTGAACTAGTGAATAAGAAAACTCAACTTGTAGTTAGTTTAGAGTCACATAGTATACATGTCGCTAAGATTACATCGAGAATCTCACAATAGTGACTGAACTTAGAGATGACGAGAGAACATGATCGGGTTTCTTAATTGTATGAGGAGAGTTAAAGTTGGATTTAACCATGCCAGTGGCAAATAAGGTGCGATCGAATTCAGTATTAGAACAAAGTGATCCCCTATAGTGGAGACTACCCATGTTACATAATGTGAGGCACCAACCTTCAATTTTTTTGTAAATTTGCCTAAATTGTGCTTTTAGAGTGTGTGTCACCGCACGTAAATTCCAGGCAGAATGGTGAGCTGTCCAACTTCCCACCATAGAAGCACTATTTTGATCTCTTGAGTGCTATTTTTATCAACCATGTTGGTGACATCGAATTGCTAACTTACATACCACTTGTGATCTTGTTCGCAGTTAGCACCATCCACCTTATCTCTCTCTACACCAACAAGTCCATAGAAACACCATCATCATCAACAAGAGGAGCATCACAAATTCAAGGAAAGTTGAACACGTTAGGGTTTACAAGCAACGAGACAGAAATGGGCAGATTTGATTTGAGTAAAGCAACAAAAACAGGAGTGAATTTTTATAAGTTGAAGACTATAGTACAAGAGCGGAAATTATCAAGGATGAAAGTTGAGAAGTTTATGATATCAAGACATATAAGTTGTGAAGATTCAAGCGGTGAAAGTACTTACACCATGGCATTGTACTTACATTTTTATTTTGTATTTTACTTTTCTTGTCAGTAAAAAAAAAAAAAAAAAAAAAAAAAGCGGTTGGGGCTCAGCTTGTTGCTAGACTCCCTTCCAATTTCTTACCACGTGATTATGTATCCGACAATTTATTTGGTTCAATATAATGTAATAAAAAAAAAAAAAAAAAAAAAAAAAAAAGAAAAAAAAAAAGAAAAAGAAAAAAAAAAAAACAAATTGGGTTTGTATAGTTTGTTTTTATTTTTGTAAAGCCTATGGAAAGAAGGAATATCTATAATGAAGTTTCAAGCGACAAGGAATTTGAGGAAAGAATCATATTGTCAAGATTCTACGAAGTTCGAGAGTTATCATCAAGAGTTGAAGACCGAAGACGAAGATGAAGACACCGATAGAAGACCAAGACGTTTCTATGGATGTGCCGGAGAGTGGTGCTAGGCACGCCTAACGGATTCACCGTAAAGTAAGCATATTCCCACCTTCGTTAAATGGTTTGATTTCCTTTCGAAGAGATCGTCGAAAAAAATGGGTTTTCAAAAATATATAAAAGATGTGGGTTTTCAAAATACTTCGGAGGGTTTTACCTTCCTACCATTCAACGTGTCTCAGATTCTCTCTTCATTCCAACCTCGACATGTGTGACCCATAAAAAGCTGTTTATTATTGAGAGCAATATCATAAAAACCCTTTCTTGTGAGGCAGAGTCAAGACTTTTGATCACTCCGAACCCAATTTTAGTCGAGAAGGGATGGTTAATCTCTCTCAACTTTTAAGAATGAGATTTTGTTCATTTATGTGTCTAACTTCTTATGACTAGTGTGCGCAGAATCTCTATGTCTTCTTAAGCGCGTTGGATACTATCATTACGGAGAACTAGTAAGTTGGAAATTTAGGTTTTGTGGGTAAATCTCTAGTAAACCATCACGAGACTATAACTCGGTCACTAGGGACACCTAGGGGTTTAAAGGCTTGTTATTTATGCTAAAAGTGACCGTAGCCTCGACTAATACACGGAGTTGTTGTATTTTATTGTTTTGTTTGATTTGCTCGAGGACTAGCAAAGTCTAAGTGTGGGGGAATCTGATAGGTGTAGAATACACCGTATTTACTATCTAGTAGTTACACTTTCTTTGCTATTTTTCTTGTGAATTATGTATCTTATGTGTGTTTTTGAGTTATTAGATACTCGGGAGTCGCACGGAGGAAAAGAAGGAGAAATCACCAAAATTGAGCAAAAAGGGCAAAGTTGTCATTTCCTAGGTGAGTACTTTCTGGAACCCAATCAAGGTTAAGGGGTATCCATCTGGGTGTCCCTTATCATCCATGAATAAGTGTAGATATCCTGGGGGCTGCATATATGGGGCACAAATAGCTGGCTAATGATTATTATCCAACCCTAAATCGAGAGATTCTTCTCTCAATCATCATTTTTATTACACTCCCCTGAATCTGAGAAAGAGAGAAAGTTGCAGTTGCTGCCATTAAATTGAGACCAGATCGAGCTGCTGATTATGGCAGTGAAGATGTGATTAAATAGAGAAAATGCAGTGAAGATGAGAAGATGAAATTATTGCTACTGATTCAATCGATTCTGCTGATGAGATATGGGTTCGAGTGAATTGAATTAATGGTGAAGAAGAGAAGAAAGGGTTGTGCTCGATGCTGTGAGGCAAGAATGAATGGGGTGAGTTCGACTGATGCTGTAATATCAAGAACAGATGAAGGAATTGAAAGAGTAGAAATCACCAGGAATGTCATAAAAGAGACGCTGAGACGAAGAGGGTTTTGATTGCAGTCTCTGTTAAAATTAAAGATGGGTTTGCTATGGATTGAAAGCTCAGATTCGAGTTTAATTGGCTTGTTGTGATGCAGTGAATATGGTGGTGGTCTTGTGAGATTGCAACAGGTGCCTGGGTCAAAGTACAATTGCAGGTTGGAGTTGGGATTGTGTTAAAGAATTGGGGTTTGGATTGAATTCTGTCTTTGATATTGATTCTCAGAAGATGGATTTTGATGTTGGGTTTGTTTGAACCAAAGAAATCAGGGAAGATGTTATTGAATTAGGGTTGATGGTTCATTTCAGTTATGGTAGAAATGGGTTTTTGCTGTGCTGGAAATTGCCAGGCATTTGATGTTGTTCAGTGGTGAGACTTGGAGGTGGTATGAACTTGTGTGAATGCATTGTGCAGGCTATGGCTGGACTGTGTTGAAGCAGCAGCAGGGAATTACAGAGAGGAGTTGGACTGGAACTAAAGCTGAGAAGAGCATTGCGCGAGCCAGTGAAGAAATGGCTCAATTTGCAGTTGCAGGTACATGAGCTGGTGGCGATGCGGAATGGATTACAGGGCTGATTACAAGGGAGCAGTTTGGTGCCTGAGATCAAAAGGTTGAGAGGGTTAACTGGATTGGCTAAGGAGATGAACTGGTGGATGTTTACAAATGGTATGACTGAGAAGGAGATTGTGTTGATTACAGAGAATAAGGAGTTGGTGTTACAGAACAAGGGAGCTGAGATGGAGAAGCGACTAAGACAGCTTAGTCTTCTTTGGTATCCAAAACAGAGATGGGTCCTGCAATGATGAGACCTATGCTGAGAAGATGGCTGGCCTGATGGAGCTGCAGTGGCAATGTCCTGAGTCTCAGATGCAGGCCATGTTGAAGTGTAGGTGGAGTTTGTATGCTTAAGCTGAGATGGGTAGTAAAGCAGCTGTAGCAGGGATGCTGCTACATGGTTTGACAGAAGCTTGAATGGTGACATTGAATTGCAGGTGGTATGGCAGCTTGGGTGTGAGGCAAAGAGCTGTGCCATTGGTTGCAGGTTAAGATTTGAGCTCAAGGTTTGGCTGTGGCTGTAGTGGTGTTGCTCAGGGGAATGAATAGTTGAAGCTGTATGAACATAGTTGCAGGGAAGTAGTCGACTTTGTTGAGCTATGAATGGAAGTAGGAGGTGATGGTGATTATGTATGCTGGCAGGTGAGCTGTTGCTTGAATGGGTCTGTGGATGAATGGTTTGGCAAGGAGCAGCAGATATGGGCCGCCAATGATTGTTGAGTTAAGAAATCGAAAAAGGGATGTGGTATGGTGTCTTGGTGTCTGTTTGATTGAATGGAAGAGAGTGAAAAATGGCCGAATCGGGTTGGTAGTGGCAATGCTGACGGGACGGAAGCACAATGATTGTGCTACGGGTTTTATTCGGCAACATGGCTTAGGCCTAGGCTAGTTAGAACCCGAACTAATTCAAATTGAGTCGACTTGGTTCCGACCTCAATGATCGACTTCTCCCGACTGGTACTTGACCGATTTAACCCGGGCCGACGGGATGAGTTGACCCGCGGTCCGACTCATTGACAGTGGCAAGGCGGACTTTGCCGGCCACCGAGCTGTTTTCCAAGCAACTTTAGCCCGATTTCCGGCCACAATACGGACTCGTGACCACTTTGGGCGTATTTTTACACCACGGTTTCTCACTCTTATGGGCTTGGTGGATTCTCACCTAATGGACTTTGAAGACTAGACCTAATTTTAGAAGTTGGAGAAAGCTATAAAAGGGAAGGTCTTCACAACTTATGGGATATCTTTTTCTTGGAATTTTGGAGAGAGCCGTTTTGTTTACGCTTCTAGGGTTTGGTTTTGTTCTTTCTTCTTCCTTGTTTTATTATTGAATATTGATGATGATGAACTCCATAGCTATGAGTAGCTAAACATCTTATTATTGGTTATGGGATAAAAGTTGATTTCTCAACATGCTTTTGATTCAATGAATTAGTTTTGTCTCGATAATTATTGTTTGTGATTCACAATTAATAGTGTTATAAGATTTGAAAACTTGTTAGGTTGAGTCCGAATCAATCCGATTTGTGTTCATCTCTAGAGCTATATTAGGTTTTTCAATCTGAAAACGTTGTTTATCCCCGATTCTAAGTAGCATAATTGTGGTTAGAGCTTGTAGTGATATATCATACTAGTCACAAGTGAATCATAACTTTGTTAAAACGTTTAGTGCTTTTACACATTGTTTGCATTGATGAGTCTTATTCCATAAATCTTAATGCTTTTAGGGAGTTAAACTTAATTGTGCTTTTACACTTTAGGTTGCTGACGAAGAATTCACATATGCATCTTTTAATGTGGTTGTGATGAAAACGAGGAATTAACGGGTTATACTTGCGATCAAGATATCCTAGGACTTTTAATAAATACTTAGATTAAATACCAATTCTAATCATTGATGAAAATACATGTTTGTGAATGATACCATCCCTTGACCAATATTCTCTCCTTATTGATAATTCCAATTACTTATTTTGCTTTTAATTACTTTTATTTGCTTAAATACAACAAACATACCTTGGATTACTTAGAAACTAAAAGTTTATAACAACAAACGCCTCTCTGTGGATACGAACTCTTTCTTATCGAATACTATATTTATATCTAGTTGATTGAGAAAGTGAAATTATATTTGACGGATTGACAACCGACCAGCTATCCGACTCATCACCTATACCGTCATTTGGACCTGTTTT
>JAJJWW010004980.1:0-14905 GCA_023531295.1 Papaver armeniacum
GTTAATTAAACGAGTTACGGTAGCTAGCTCGAATTTGGGGCATGAAATGAGTTGTTTGTGTTTGAGTTCATATAGGTTTGGTTTGAACGGAGGAGATATGGAGTTCGATTTAAAAAAATTTGGTTTTATGGGTTTCTACTTGCCATCCAGTCACATGAAATGTTCTTTGCTACAATGAAAATGGAAGTTACGGAAGTGAAGTAAGTGGTGATGGCGGAAAGAGTGAGTTAGATTGAATGGAGTCTAAAGTGGCGGTAGATGCAGGTTCAGGTTTGTAGGCGTGGCTCCAAGATAGTGTTGTAGTATGAAGATGGATACGAAATGACTCGAGTGGAAAGCTGGAGTATAGAGGGGGTATGTGTTTGGCTCATTCTTGTTTGAGATATAAAACAAGAAGATGTTGTCTTTGCCGCTAAGCCGGGACTTATTCTTTGCTAAAGATGCTGAGTTGTGAGCTGGATTTGGGTTGCAGAGATGGAATGGCGACTGAATGTGTTGCTGGTTGTGTGCATTGAGTTAGGAGAGAGCTTAATGGGTGATGATTATCATTCTTAGAAGATGAAGAGGAATGGAATTGGGTTTGACTCAAATTGGAAGGTGGCGGTGAATTAGTTCGCGTCTTTTGTGTATCAAATGCATGATGTGTGATGTTGGAGTTGAGAAACATGGGAAGAATAAGTACAGTATGCTTTGTTAGGATTTAGTGTTGTTGAATCGGATAAGTCCGATGTGGGTATAAAGGGGGCTGTTGCCTAAATGGCAAGGCCGGAGTTGCGCTTGCAGTTATGTAGCCGATAGGGCGAGAAATAAGATTGGTCCAGTCTGTATGCACAACTGGTAATGTTGTTTGCATGTGGTGTAGCTCGCTAGTGAGCTGAATTATAAATCACAGAGTTCTTTGGTACTCGTAGCTCACAGTGGTTGAACAGATGGAGAGCAAGGAACTGGATGGTATTGTCCGTGTGTTTGCCAAAGTGAGAACTAATGGTGCTCAAGTGTGTTGCTGTGGATTATGGCCCGAATCGAGATTGCAGAGGAGAGATTGGCAACATGGGTTTGCAATTGAAGTTAAAAGCTCTGAAAAGTTACCGGGGAATCAAGCTCGTAACAAGAAGGTGCGGTGGTGCATATGTCACAGCTCTGATCGGAGATTGAATGAGCTTATGAACTGAAGGCATTAATGGAGTTGAGATGGACGTTGTTGGTACCGCAGTGATGAATGAAGCATGTGTTCGGTTGGATATATTGCAGAGATGGTGAGGTGGTAGTTGAGATGTTACACATTTGAGGTTGTTTAGGCAATGAAATGGCATTACGGGTAGGATGGAGATTGAGCGGTGATGTTGTGGGCTAAGATGCAATGAAGGGTGATGTATTGTTAAATATGCGGAGTGAATGTGGTGAGTTTTGAGGCGGTATTCACGCGCGAAATGGTCGAAGTCATGGGTGCTTTTTGTTGGTTATTGTAAGTAGGTCTTTGCGTAAAAATGAAATTGTTGGAGTTAAGGCAGGTCTTGATAAGGATTTTAGTTGTTAGGCATGAATTGTTGGGAATAGCAAGATGAGTTGTAGTTGGAATTGCAATTATGAAGAACAGTGAAAGCTTACATGAGTTTTGGTGGTCACCGCCATGTGGGTGATAGCTTGAGTGCAGTGGAATTCAAGGCAGGGAATGAGAATGAATTTAATGGAGTGAGTTTTAAGGCAGAATGGAGAGTAGTCTTAGGTTAGTGTGCTGTTGAATTCCGCAGATTAGAAATGGTGAACGATGTGTCAAAATGTTAGATGAATGTTAGGACTTGCGTGGGAGTGGATATGATTGAAATGACATGGAATTTGGCCTGAAGCGGAAGAATCGGCTAACTGGCTAATTTAAGGTCGGGCGAGTTGACTCACATCAGATTCGGATGGACTTGACCGTTTTTCTTTGGGCTTCACTTGTGGGCTGTTTTAAGGACCAGTTTTTGCGTAAGGGTGCGACCTAATTTGCAAGAAAGTATATAAAGGGGTCTCTCATCTTATGAAGGGATCTTTTGCCTCTAGTTTTGTTCTAGGCTTAGAAAAGATGGAAACCCCGATTTTCTTCTTCTTATGAACTCCATGAACATGAGCCAGAGTTTTATTATTGGTTATGGAATACCTGATTTCACAAAATATACCTTTCGATATGATAAATTAGTTTTATCTCCATGCTTATCCTTTATGATTCACCGTTAATATTGTCATATGAGTTGATGCTTGTTTAGTGAGTCGCAAATCGATTGGGTTTACTTTCATCTCTATTGCTATATTAGAGTTTATTATACGCAAAGTGATAAATTTACGATTGCAAGTAGCATAATTGTGGGTAGTGCTGTTAGAATCGGATTAGTGCTTTTTACACGTTCGATTGCTTTGATTGGCTTTGATTTCATAACTTAATGCATCTAGGGAATTAAACTTGGATTAGTGCTTTTACACGTTAGGTTGTTCTTTTAGATAGAATTCATATTCGCATCTTTTTAATGTGTTTTTGATGACAAGAGGAGATTAGCGGGGTATTCTTACATCCAATTATCTTAGGCCTTTGATAAAAGTTGAGATTAAAATATCAATTGATTTATTGTGTAGACAACATGTTTGTGATTGAAGATGAAATCCATGACCAATACTTATCATCCTTGATTTGATTTGTTTACCTTTATTGTTTGTTTTATTTAGTTTATTATATAAAAATCACAAAACCCCGGGTGTTATTTATAGGAACCAACAACTTGACAACTCTAGACCTTTACACGGGGAGCGATCCTTTCTTGCCCTTGCTATATTTATATATTTTGAGTAGTGAGAAAGTGTAATTTATTTTTTTGGCCAGCGTCTGAAAGTGATCATTGGGCTCCAAAGTGAGTGAATTGCTAGAGGATGAGGCAATATTGGTTATTTCCTTTTCTAGTTCTAAATTATTTAGCCTTCTCTTTATTTTTGCTTCAAATTCAGTCAAGAAAGATCGACATCGTGAATAAGGTATGTAGATGATATCTTTCCATCTGGATTTTTTGTCTTTGAGTTCTCGGTTGAGGATGCGGTTGAGGGGTTGGAGGGTTTGATAGTGGGATGGTGTTGGTTTGTGTAGTGTCGCAAAGGGGGCGGTGATCAAGGATTCTACACACACCTGCGTAATTTTATGTCATTTATAGCATAAGAACATTCAAGCCGGTAGGAAAGAGTAGGTGTTTAAAGGCTTCAATTCCAAATTTGAGAGATTTGGTATTGATGGTGAGCTTAACTTCAAGATTTTTCTCAAATCTATCTCTTCCATAAAGTTTCAGCGTCTTGATAAACACCAATTGTCCGGCAATGTTTGATATCGGGGAATGATGTGTGTTGTGATTCTTTTGATCAGGCCGATCATTAATTTATGGGTGAAACGTACTCTCCGGGAATTTTGTAATTTGGGTGGATGAGAATGAATTTAAACCTTAAAACAAAAATGCGGCTGCGCGGTGAGTGCTTGTAAGATTCGAGATCAATGCTGTAGGTAAGTCCGGCCTAAAACTAAAGAAATGGCGGATTTCCATGCATGCTTTGGCCACAAAGTAGAAGGAGATGGGGTGATCTTATGGAGGGAAGCGAAGAAGGTGTTGAGATTGTGAAGGTGTAGACTCGTTTATGACTTGCAACGGGAGTGAACAAGCTACGATTGGTGTAAGCAGGCTCGGGTGTTTTCTTGTTGTTTTTTCTCATCCTTTGGAAATAGGCGGAGAACTTATTTATACAAGTCATTGAGTCTTATTCGTCTCTCATGGGAAGTGGAGGAAGTGGAGTGATGGAGTAGTGGAGTTGTGCATTGGTGATACACGACAGCCTGGGCCCACTTCTCCTGTTCCATCTCTAACCGTCCATGACTTCCCTAACACGTTATATAAGGGACAGCGCGTTACCTGCCGCACGCCACCATGTGACCTACCCCGAGTATGTATCCCTAGTTTGTGACATGATTGTTGTTCGGAATGTGTGGATCGTGGATCCACGAAAGATAACATGTAATCGCGATTGAATAATTGTGTTATTCGGAAGTGCCGATACTTGTAGTATACGTGTATTTTATGCAGTCACCGCATCATGGTGTGGTAAGGTGATGGGTAATGACACCTCACCAACCATTGACTCGGCCAAAATTTGTATAACCAAGGCTGGTGAAGTTGGACGGATGAGATGATCTTTGAGACACTCATCTGCGACCGTTGATGGTGGAGTTTTCAAGAGGCGGAGCATCACTCTTGACTTGTCGAAACCAAGCATGGATACAACTTTAGCCCTAACCGACCACACATGCGTGTAGATGGCATGACGGTGTAGGCGCCCCTATACCCCATTACCTCATGAAACTATGATCACGGGTCGCTCGGGTCATGGGGTGAAATCAAGTGGTGAGATCGACTACACAGCCAACAAAAACTAGTGCCCAGGGCCGCATTCACGCCCTCTTCAGCGCACATTCCAAGAGCGACCAATCTTGGTCGGTCTTGGCTGGGCCTGGTGTGAAGGTGGTAGGCTGGTGTTTACGCCTATACTGAATATCCCATGGAAACGTGATCGAGCCATCCAGTCGTCCTATTAAGTTGGTGGTCGAGATCGGCCATGGTTTGGGAGGTGTGACCACGCTAGTTTGAGCGTGCGTTTTGGATAGCAGGTGCATGATGATGCCGTGCGCCGACGGGGTTAGGGAATAGATGGGTCCACGGTGAGTCATGCCGGGTATGACCGGACCTCGCCTGCACCCACCTTAGACCCTCCATTCATGCCGAGAACATGGACGCTAAATGATGCTCAAAAATCCTAATTTTAGGTTTTCAAAGCGTCGTCATCTCTTGTCGGCACGATTTTGTTACGCGACAAAACATGGTTGGTCTTGACCCGATTGGTCAAGTGTGTAGAAGGCCACGGTGATCGTGTTGACATGCTCTGGGCCCTTTGAATCTACATCTACACTCTCCATCTATACCTGCGAAGATGGATGGTTGAGACTTCTTTTCCTCCTGGGATTCTGTCGACTTGCGGGATTATAAAGAATCATCTCTCGTGGTCGTTTACTCTACATCTCAGGTATTGCCCTGATCTTCTGATTAACTGATCGATTGATTTGATTTTTATTTTTATTTTTTATTTTTGTGTGTGTGTGCACTCATAACCTCCATCTCCTTTGCAGTTTATCATGGAAGTAAATATCATCGTTCATTGCTTCCCCGGAAAGAAGTTTTGAAGTCGACAAGCCCGAAACCATGTACCACTAAGAAGTAACGGCTATGATCGATCTTCCACTTGAGTCGGCGTGCTATACAGGGATGTCTATCTCACACCCTTCATTATTACTCGGAGGACGTATCTCAGGCACTTTCGCCTGCGATTGACATGGAGGAGCGGTGGGAGGCGTGAGGGAAATGCTGAGACACTCGCAGCTGATGAGGCAGAGAGATTTGCAACGCAGTTGAAGAGGCGGAGGATTGAGAGACCTCAGGAATGAGTATAAACGATGGCGTGATAATTCTTGATTCCGTCTGGTGAACTTTGAACATTTGAAAGCAATCTGCGTGGCCCCTAATATTGATGTGCCTTTTGATACCCCGCTGATGATGTTGGGATGGAGCGCGTGATGAGTGCCAAATAGTGCATATTTATACACCTTTTTATTGGCATTTTACTCATCTTTTGCGCTTAGAAATCAGATATTATCCCGATTCTGTGTTTTCTTTGTTTTCAAGAATAAATATTTGTATTAATTAATTTTGTGTTTTTAGGTAATAAATAAAGCTCGGAGAACTGAGAGCCAAAAGAGCGAAGAATGAGACGAGCATCTATGGGCCAGGATAGCCAAAGCCAAGACCTAATCTTTCAACCCAACAAGAAAGACATGGGCTAGAGCTACCACCCTGGATCCGGTGACCGTTCACCTCGAAATGCTCGGGGACGCGTCTCAGCTACATCCTACGGTCGCTCCTTCGCTCACATCATTTCTCGATGCCTCTTTGCACACCAAATCGCTTGATTCACCTCGGTACGCCATCTTCCCCCATTCAATCCAAAGGTCGCTTTGCCTTCCTCATCAAACCTCGTCTGCGCTTTGCTTCACAAACGAAGTTGCATACACCTATACCCTAGTCGACCACTCCATTTCTCTTCTCCTTCTTCTTTTCTTCTCTCTTTCTTTTCCTCTGCAGAACCCATCTCTCTTCCTTCACCCCGACACCATCAGAGCCACCGGACCACCTTCATCTCTTGTCGCACACCACCCAGCCCTCTCTCCGCCACCCCAGGTTCATCCATCTCCATTTCTAAGCTTCTTTCATAACCTAGAAGCTAGGATTGAAGACGATTGAAGCTGTGGTTTCACCAAACCCATTGTGCATGGTCGATTCAGAGGTCAGAGAAGCATGAGTAGAGCCAACAACCGATACAGAGAGTATGGGTGAGAAGTCATTGCAATTAATTTCATTTTTTAAGGAATTAGGGTTTGTTATTGAACTGCATGTATAAATAGAATGAGGGGTTTGTGAAAAAAGGCATGCCTGGATTAGCCAGAGCAGCAATTTTAGGTTAATTTTTGTCTTAGTTATGTTCTAAATCAGAATACTAGGGTTTAGATGAAACCCTAATTTATAACTGTTTTTCATGCTCATGTATTGTTCTAAATGCTTAATCATGTTTTAGGGGGGTAGTCTTTAATCTTAGCATGTCACCTGCTTTGCTCTCACAAAGGCATGCCATGTATGCACCGTAGTTAGATTACCACTGTGATGATTATGCTACAACTCAAGCTCAAATTAGACTAATATTTAACCTCGACACTGTGCTTTAGCTAGACAGCTTAATACTTTGGATAATTACCTTAGTTGTGATCAAAACTATCGGTTGGAGAAACATCTTGACATATAGGCGTAATTGACACCTCTCCCTTATATTGTCATAAGGATAAGAATAATTTATGAGTTGAAAACATAGTATAGGTTAGTGGTGGAATCGAAGACCTAGTATCCATTGTCACCACTTGTATTTCATCCCTTAGCCCATTTGTCACACTACAACTCAAACAGATCGACAAAAACATCTCATGTTACTTGCACTTATTATAATTCGATTGAATAAGCCTTTAGATCAACTTTACGGCACCACAAGTCTCGTGGTTCGACCCGACTTGCCGATCTCCGATAGACGCCGTGCCCTGCGGTTATAACAAGTAGGCATCAATATATACACATTTCCAGCCTACCAAGTTTTTGGCGTTCATACTGGACTGGCGTGTGCCCCGTGATTTTTGACTTGACTCTACTTGATTTACACTCACCGCGTACATATTCACCTTGAATTTTTAGCATCCGTCTTTGCTTTTGTACATTGTGTTTAGCATTTAGTTTCCTCATCTGTTTTCTCATTACATTCTTAGTAGACTCATCCAACTTGCATCTTAGCATCCTCATCTTTGCATTCCATTTACATATTTTTTGTAGTTAGTATCTTAAATTGCATATCTATCATCTTTCGGTCATCTCATTAGCTTATTTCTCATCATGGCTAGAGTTAGCTTAAATTGACCCATCTTTAACGTATCTTAATTTGTCACCACTCGATTGAGCTTTGTCACTAGTTACAAAGGAAACCAAGGCCACTTTATCTTAGTGCCTTGTAACTCTTGATCCGGTCTACCAATTTACTCTCGTCTTTATTATACTAGTTTTAATTTGGGTTCTGCTTTAAACCTTCACATTCCAGTCGAGATTTGTTTGTCGAGTAGCGACACACTGTGGAGCACGAAGAAAACCAAGGAAGAAGAAAAAGAAAAGCGCGAGAACCATTGGTGGATCTACCCAAACCCAGTTTTATGATCAGGCGGTTTGTATCTCGACCACTTATGCATGATTGATCTAGCCTAAACCTTGTGACACCCGCAGCCATCTCTCACTTTTGTGCCCAAACCCCGTCGACAACCTTGTGTCCACCGAACTTTTTTCCTCTTTGCTTCGATTTGTAATTCTTTGAAAGCCTGCTAATTGAATGCACTGCTGGTAAATGTGTGAGCTATCCTTTGCCCGAAACTAGCTATTTTGCACCTGAGCATTCTTGAACCTTGTTCCATGACCCATGAATGGTTGAAATTGGCTGAGAGCATCATGTTTATGCACTGTGACCTCTGCTTAGGATACCTTGGTGACTTTGCATGACCAATCACCCCGAGGTTGATTGAAGGTCTCATCGTTGTTACCTTGATTGCATGAGTTATAACCTCGTGTAGCAAAGTACACACACCCGAGCATCTTTGTTTGTGCGTGTGCTTGTGTGTGACCCTAAGAATTTGTGTGAGATGTAGATTGCAAACCACCGCTTCCATCACCTCCGAGCATAACTTTCGGCCCTGATTCTTCGCTTGCCTTTGCGTAGCGTGTACTGTGTGCCCCGTTGTATGTCTTTGTCTGGAACTGTCTTATTCACACAAGCCTTACCTTGCATTGCCACTGTGTTCACTTCTTGCTAGTCCCCGTAGTTTGTGACCTTGTGCAGTATTGAGCCAAGCTGTGACCTTTGCATGATCTACCCTGTCAACTAACATTGCTCATCTGGGAATCCAAGTGAGATCCTTGCATCTCGAGTAGTTTGCTTATTCCCTGTGGTAATTTAGCTAGATTTGTTGGTGTTGCTCTTCATGGAAAATTACCATGAGGGCTTGACCGAATGTAGTGTGTGATCACAAAGCCCATTTATAATTTCTCTGTCTCTATGCATGTTTGTCGTCAAACCCCCCATAACCGACCTGTGTTATCTACTTTGAACCTTGTGTGAAACCTGCAGGCATACCCCGAGCATAACCCACGACCTGTGTTGCTTGCCTGTGGATTGAGCACATAACTTGTGCCGTGCATATGTTGCCCACTTTCTACCTCTGGCGATGTCTCAACTTTGTGCATGACCCCGAGCTATTTGAGTAATTGTTGAGTATCTAATTTTGCTTTTGCATCTTATTTGTTGTATGCCACGAGACAAAACCACACATCTTGCGACCCGGGCACCTCATACAAATTTTTGGGATTTTCGTGTACACTCTAATCAACTTCTGCGCAAGATGTCTTCGAAATAAAATCAACTTGAGACATAACTTTGTCTTATTGTAATCTCTACCAGCAAATTCAAGCATTTCTGTGTGCTAAGTTTTGAGAAATCGAGTCGTTGGTGTGAGTTTTGATTGACTTGTGATGTCAGATAACCGAAATTCTTGTGAGTTTTGACGCCGCATAACATAAACTGGCTCACCAACACTCTGGGCTTTGCACACCGGGTTGTGCACAAACTTTTAAAGACACAAGTTAATTTCTATTTGGTGTACATAACTGGTTCAATCACCGGAGCCGTTCCTAATCAAGCCCACTTAAATCAAAACTGAGCCACAAAGATTGTTCTTTGCAAAAATCGGTGGAACCGGTTAAACTAGGCTTTTCACAAAATCATTTCCACTAGATCATTAATTGAACTGGGCTTCAAAATAACAAATCCCAAACAAACCAAAGCCCAACAAACCAAAGAAGCCCACAAAACCAAACTCACTAAAAACCAAATTGATTCATAGCAACTTCGGGGCTTCCCCACATAAACCAAAGCTTACAAAAACAAAAATGAACCCATTTAAACCAAACAAAACCCACATAAACCAAAACTAGATTTTGAGTTCAATTTGAGTGCTAAATCATGTCGCATTTTGTCTCAGATCTGGGATACAAACAAATCCATTCGAGAGCTTGCTTACTTTGGGCATGCTTCACAGTATGAACTTCCCCACATGCCATAGTGATTTTAGGAATCTTATGAGCCTTCTCAGTGGCCCCGAATTCACAATGCCACAATCATTATGAGCACATGCATCATCCACCACAAGTTGAAAATGAACAACTTTCTCATACCCGAGTCATCACTTTTAGATCAATTAAAAAAGCTCGACTATCTCGCTTTAGAAAGGTAATTACATGAGCAATCTGTCGAATCTAATTTCCCTAGACAATATGAAATGTATGCTTGTACCTTATGTGGTAGCTTAGACCACCCACATTGAGAACCGGCTATATTTTGCATGATTTTAGATACTAGGAAAACCATGATAATCTAATGACGATTTGTCTAAGTGACTATCTTTGGCAATCATTGGGACCATAATCCACCCGCACACATGCATCATTCACCACAGGTGGGGAGATGAATAATTTATACTCCCCAACTCCTAGTTTGCAATCAATAATGGAAACACTCATGGAGCAAAATGCTAGGCTTGAAATGAATGCAATGCATGACCATCCACATAGCAACATGTCCGAATTTCCCTTCTCTAGTGAACCTCATGCACAACCATACAATGAATATCCATATGAGGAATGCATACCCATTTTAGAAGACTCTCCTTGATAGAACAACCAAGATGATTCTTCAAAGGAACCCGATTGAGTTACAAAATGATAGGATTGAATATAGTGTTTCTAGTCTTACTCATGCAACTAACATTGAATAGTGAACCTAATCCAGGGTAGATGAGCACACTGCAAAAATACTACAATTTTGAATGGAGAGATGAATTTTTCTATGATGATGATGATGAATCATGAAGAGCATGCGTATTTTGAAAATGTAGTGGAATCTTTTAGGTTCGTAGACATTAAGTGTCTCTTCCTTGAACCCTATGAATGATGTTTCTTCCGATATTCATACATGTGATGTTGATGTGAACCTATGCAATTGTCCCACTAGTAGAAATCAAGAAGCCGGGACCACCGAAGCAAGTCATTTAACTCGTTTCTATGACTTGCTTTGTTTGGCCGAAGAAAGGGTCGCTGTTTGAGCGTCTTTTTTTCAACTGCGGACGTGGCTGAGCTGTCGCGGTTCAACGACCGACATTAACGGTCAAGGTCTTGCGACCGATCCCAAACTGGCCCTTGATATACATTTTAATATAAAAAACAGGCTCATCACTGCCGATCTAATCTGTCCGCCGACCGAATCTTTTCTCTGCCCGACCGAAACCAAATTAAAACCCAAATGACAACCAAATTAAAGTCAAATTAAAATAAAATTTAACTCAAATTGAAACCAAATTATACTCAAAACAGTAATCGATTAAACTTCAAATGGAAACCAAATTACATTCATTGATTCATGTTCAAATTACAAACAAAAAAAAAGTATTCAAATTACAACAAATAAAAGGTTCGTTAAATACAAGTTCTTACAACAATAAAAGTAACTAATTTCTAAGATTCTATTTAGAACGATAGATTAATAATGGTGTACCCGCACCGAAAAATAAGTTACCCCATCGTAGGTCATAATACTCAACCGAAAAATTCGGCATAACTTTATCTTATCATTAATCAACTAATAATCCAAAACATCAAAGAAAGACATACCCCCGATAGGCGAGATAATCTTCATGTGTAGCAAATTTTTAAAGCAGAGACCATTAATAATCGCAAACAAAAAATCAATAAGATCATTTTCTAGTTCACAAACAAATGTCAAAACCTTGATTCTGCACCAAAGAATGATCAAACAAGGCACTAACATAAGAAATAACCCGACGACGTCTAGAGAAACTAAACACTTTAAGAGATAAATGTGTCTAAATCGAAGACGATAGCAAACTTTAAGGTCCTTAACAACTAAGAATCCAACTACATGGCAAAAGACAACATACAATATGACACACCTGACGGGCAGCAGATTCAAATTTATATCAGCTTCACCAAATTAAAACCAATTATGGAAAAGTATAATAAGGTATGATATAAAGTACAGAATAACTCCAATGCTTACCACCTGGCGATGCAATTTTCGTGAAAAGAACACCACACAACAACTGCTTAACACCTAACACAACTCAGAGCTGCTAACACCAATGAGATGTAATTGAGATGACGCACAAGCCGCTTTTGCAGGTGTTTAATGTTCAAGAGCCGGGTAACTCGACCTACAAACCGTAACTAACCCAAATGCTGAAAGAAGCAACAAGTAATTAACATATAAACAACACACAACACTTATAAATGTATCCCCGGTTCGATGTCGGATTGAGTATCTCTTTTCTGATGAAAACCGTGAGCCGTAGTCAACTAGCGTAATCAGCCTTCCACTATAATCACTTGCTACAACATGTATTAATCAGAAATGGCTAGCACAATCAAAATTTCAAAGCATAGCCTAAAGATGGTTATTTATTGATGTTAGTGAAATGCTAAACTCAGAGAAGCACAATAAGATTTACTATGCGAGAATACATGACTAATCTTATTTTAAGTTAAGACAATGATGATGGCATGAAAATGCAGAACAAAATAACAAAAGTTAAAAGAAAACTACAAATACAATAATTTAACAAACTATATACAAGATTGAGCTAAAATGTTGAAAGTAATAAAGAAACTTCAAAGAGAAAGTAATAAAGAGAATTGCGAATATATATACTCACAAAACATTATGATTCCATATATTTCATGATCCACATTCGTGTAGTTCCCCGACAAAGATAAGAATTTTGAATAAATGCTCAAATCTCAATGTACATAAACAATGTAAAAAAATAAAATCAAACTATACAAGTACCGAATATCAATTTTGTACCTGAAAATCTTCATCCAAATACTCATCATTTAACTAGAAAGCATCTTCATTCCAAAACTCATCTGGAGCAGACGTAAGATACCCTTCCTGCACGTCATTTGTACCTAAAATCTCAGACGCCGCAGCAGAACTTACATATACCTTGAGCTTTGTAATCGCCCAAGAAAAGAAGGTTCGCAAACTTGTAAAGGACCTCAAATATCCTTTTCTCAAGTCCAGAATTTGTTGTTAGAGGGTAGAAGGAAAAAAATCGAAAGTCAAAAACCAAAGAAGCACGCAGCCAGAGGGTAGAAGGAAAAATCAAAAAGTCAAAACCAACAAGCACCAAGTAAATGGACAGCTTTAGAGATCGATGCAGGAATATTCACCTCGAATTCGTAGATATTACGCCATACCGCTTCCATCGCCCTCTCGTTTTTCTTCTCAACGTTGAATTTGAAGCTTCCATGTTTTCCGTATGTACTCTTCTAAGTAACGTTAAATTGCTGGCATTGAATCTAATTCCCACCAACACATACATCATATCAAATTATCAATATAAAACCTAATCACGAAAACCTTAAACCCATAAAACTATATTAGACAATTTATTTTGGTCATACCAAGCAAGAATGGAATGGAAAGCCAACACAGCTCCTTGCGAATCATCCTCTTTCAACACTTCTCTCACCGTATTCTCCCACTAAGCAAATACATGGCCATATAATATCAATTTTACACTCCACAACACAAAATACAAAAAACAACTAAGTTAAAAGCTCCAAATCGCATACCCGGCAATAATACGACACATATCAAAGTTTTCCTACTTCATTGTCGGGTAATAAATTCCACTTCAAGCATTAGTTAGGTGCCACAAAAGAACTTAGATTTTAAAACCAAGTTCTATATCAAATTTAATTAAGATGAACAATCTAAGTAAGTTTTGTCTTTACAAAGATAATCTGGATGCAATCTAACATCTTATTTAGTTTTTCAGTGTTCACTACCTCTTCCCAAATTTGAAATATGACCTATAATTTAGTATGAAATAGACCGTAAATTTAGTATCCTTGTTGGTTGATAATGTGCTAATATTGCTGATAAATACGTATGATAAAGTTAATTAGACTGTTATTGTTTTAACGACGGGAATGTTAAGAACTAAGCCCGCCTTATTTCATACCTAAATTTCATTAAAAGTATCCAAACTTCATGGAATGTAAAAGTTAATATTCCAAAAAGTGATAAAGTTAATTAGACTGTTATTGTTTAGCTGAGGGTTTGTTAAGAACAGAAGCCTTCCCTTAGTTTTATATCAAAACTCCATTAAAGAGAACAAATTTCAGCATGGCCCAAATTTATTAATATCACAATTTAATTCAAGAGGATAGAAAAGACAATCATTGGCGTAGCGACTACCGGGCATTGTGCATATAACCAGTAAGGTGCAATCACTTGTACCTACCTTTGGAATCAAAGTGAAGAACAAACGTTAGCAACGCTACACATGGCCAAATTTAAGAACCATGAAGATGTCAATAGAATATCTGTTGCACAAACCAAGTGGATTCAATTAAACTTTGGAAAAAATACATAAATGATGCTTACAGTACTTGCTAGAGAAAAACACTACCAAGCAATGATGACTTAAAATACCTCACCCAAGAAATCAAATGCACCAAACTATTGTCATAGAATAGAAGCAAGAAGAAAACAAAATAATCCACTATTATCAAGACATATTGGTTTAATGACAAGAATGACAGAAGTATCTATCTTGTTAAATATAATATTTGATAATGCAAAAATGCAAAGAATGTAGATCATAATGTTATCCACAACTTTTAAAACAAAGAGCACAAAAACAACATTCACATCCTTAATAAATAAACCACAACTCTAAATAGAGGTTTGTATCAAATTCTAAACCCAAAATACCATGTAGACCCCAAAAATGTAAACCATATATAACCATTACCACCATCCTCAACCACACTCCGTATACATCAAGGTACAGATGTAACGGTATCAAGAACATGAGTGTAAATAACCGAGGAGATAATTGTAGAAGAATAATAAAACAAATATACCATAAGGAACCTACTTTTTCTCGTATCGCTTTTTCAGAATTCTCAAACATGTTGAGAAACTTTGCAAGAGCCTGCAACATTATGAGAAATTAAGTTATTCTCAATTCCATCTAATTTTTCAAAAAGAAAATTGACATGTGATTTAGAAATGTACTTTGCTAAAGAGCTTGCTAAATCATGAGCAATACGCGGTAACTGAACGAAGTACA